>VZTJ01006073.1:832814-846622 GCA_013397795.1 Orthonyx spaldingii
AACCATCCAAGATCTCATCAAAATGTTCTTGGCAGTCGCAAGGCTCAGAAAATGGGGGGGTGGATGGATGTTCCAGCTGGGATGCAGCATTTTGTAACGAATACGTGTATAAAGAATGTTTATGTATTTATATATTTATGTCTTTTTATCTGTAAGTGGTTTATATATAAGCATGAATGTATAAAGTTTTGAAAATATTAACTATACATAAATTATACAAAGTATATAAAAATTTATAAACTCCCAACCCTTTTCCTACCTCTTTGCCCCACTCCAGGCTGCAGAGCCAAGAATTTGGAGCAGAACTGGTTTTCCATGTTTTTCCCTGGGTGCCAGCATTTGCTGGGGCTCTCCAGGACTATCAGGACCATGCAAAGCTGATGTCCCAATTAGTTGGACGGGTTGGTTGTGGAGCAGAAATCCAATGAAAATGAAAAAGTTTGGCAGGGAGGGGGAAGAGTTTTTTTGCTTGCTGGGAAAATAGAGAAGAAAACACCCTTTTTTATTATTTAAACATTTTTGTCTGTGTGTGCTTTTGCCTTTGGCTCACCAGAAAAAAAAAAAAAAGACAAACAGAACGTGTCTTGCTGGAATTTGTGTGTTGATCAAGAGCTGCCATTTGTCTCAGAAAAAAATGGGATCTGAGAAACTCTTTTTGGAGCAGGAGGTGCAGGATAAACCCACCAGGCTGAACCCTCCATGTCTGCCACTGTTCTGCACCATGCCCTTGGTCATATCCTACAAAGGTCAGGAAAGAGGGTTTTAAGGGGTCCAGATCTGCCTCCATCCAGGATTTGGGTTTTCAGCAAGGGAGCAGAGGGAGAGGGTGTGTTCCACCTTCTTTTAATACGGGACACAGGACATAGGGTGTGGGATATCCCTTGGATTTGGGATGTAGCAGGCAGACCCATCCTGGGGCTCAGGTATGACCAGGAGAGGGGATGGACACCAGGGATAGTCTGGACTACGTGAAATACGTGGGAGTTGGATGAAACACCCAGCAAACTCACCCTGGTGAGGGCTGGCAGTCGCAGCATTTCCCAGCCTGGGGGTGCTGCACACTAATTTGAATTTTTCCAGGTAGTGCCTTTCCCCAGGCAATGGAAAATGAGCATTAAAAAGTGCATAAATCCTCCCGGTGAATCCAGCTGCGAGAGAGCTGCTGTTGTGAGCAAGAGCACGCGGCATAATTCCGAAATATCAGAGGATACTGGGCTTTATGTAATTATCTGTACGAGCAGGGAGCTACAAAATCCTAATTTTCTTTTATTTAGGGGGTTAAATCTCAGCGGGTGCCTAAAATTGGCTTCCTGCCTGGGGCAAATATCCACCTGGATCTCCATCTGGTTCAGGAGGTCAAGGCATACCCTCTGCTGTGTGACATCTCTGAGTGAGTGTGAACACCTGAGCCTGGCTTTGGACCTCCTTGGTGGCCAAGGTGCCTCCTACCCTTCTTGAAGGGATATCAGTGGGTGCTTGTGTGGCCCTGACCTTCCCTTGCACTGGAGTTTCTCCTCCTTGGTTGAGTCTCCTGGACTCAGGTTGGTGGTGAAGCTCCTTGATTGGTATCTTCAAGCTGGGCCTGGTGGTGGAGCATTTTGGTTGACATCTCCAAGCTGGGGCTGCTGGTGGAATGTTTTGGTTGGTATCTACAATCTGGGGCTGGTGATGGAGTTTCTTGGTTGATATCTCCAAGCTGGGGCTGGTGGTGGACTTTCTTGGTTGGTACCTCCACAAGCTGGGCTTGGTGATGGAATGTTTTGGTTGGTATCTCCAAGCTGGGCTTGGTGATGGAACTTCTTGGTTGGTATCTCCAAGCTGGGGCTGGTGGTGGAGTTTCTTTGTTGGTATCTCCACAAGCTGGGCTTGGTGATGGAATGTTTTGGTTGGTATCTCCAAGCTGGGGCTGGTGGTGGAGCTTCTTGGTTGGTATCTCTGATTTAGGGTGCATGGAGAGGGATGGGTAACATGGCCAGGACAGTGTTTTTGGGAGGGAAAGAGCCCTGAATGATTTTATCTCCTTCCTCCCCACAGCTGATAGTCGAAAAAACGACTGACTACCCTTCGGCTGAGTACTCCCTGGTGGAGGATGTAGCCCTCCACTTCACGTGTTTGATGGACAGACTGAACGAGCAGCGCCTCTTTCAGCCGGACCTGTGCGACGTGGACATCGTGCTGGTGCAGCACAAGAGCATCTTCCCGGCGCACAAGGGGGTCCTGGCAGCCTACAGCCAGTTCTTCCACTCCCTCTTCACCCAGAACAAGCAGCTGCAGCGCGTGGAGCTCTCCCTGGAGGCCCTCACCTCGCAGGGCCTCCAGCAGATCCTCAACTTCATCTACACCTCCAAGCTGCTCGTCAACTCCTGCAATGTGCAGGACGTGCTGAACGCGGCCGCCGTGCTGCAGATGAACAACATCGCGTCCTCCTGCCAGGACCTGCTGGACACGCGCTCGCTCAGCCTGGCCACCGACATGGCCCTGCCCACCGAGGGCTGCGCCGGGCCCCCGCCCTACTACTGCGAGATCAAGCAGGAGGTGGACGCCCCCCACCCCAAAATCTACGCCCGGGAGGGCAATGACCCCTTCTCGGTGCGGGTGGAGGATGGGACGGGCAGCGGGACGCTCCCGCCCGGCCCGGCCAAGCAGTACTACAAGGAGGAGAAGGACGGAGGTCCTGGTGCTATCTGTAAGATGGAGGGTGAGGAGTCCGAAGAGGATCTGGACAGCCAGGGCTCCTACAACCGGGAGCAGATCATCGTGGAGGTGAACCTCAACAACCAGACCCTCAACGTCTCCAAGGGCACGGAGGGGAAGGCGGCCGCCAGCGAGGCGGCCGTGATGGGGCGACCGGACGGGGATGGGCGCGACACAGAGGAGGACGGGGAGGAGGAGAACGAGGAAGGTGAGGAGGAAGAGGAAGAGGAAGAGGATGCAGAGGTGGGGGAGGAGGAGGAGGAGCGCAGCGAGGAGGAAGACCTGGAGGAGACAACAGAAGAAGAGGACGATGACGATGATGATGAAGATGCCTCAGAGATGAAAAGGGAGAAGAGTGGGCAGCCCCGCAGGGGCAGCCGGGCATCCAAAGCCACCAAATCTTCCATGGCAACCAGGTCCCAGGAGATGGCCAAGGTGGAAGAGGAGGAGGAGGAGGAAGAAGAAGGCCAGAGGGGGAGGAAGAGGAAGAAGGAACAAGATGGCTTGGGCCAGAAGGTGAAGCTGGAGGAGAAGCAGCATTATCCATGCAAGAAGTGTCCCCGGATCTTCAACAACCGCTGGTACCTGGAGAAGCACATGAACGTCACGCACAGCCGGATGCAGATCTGCGACAAGTGCGGGAAGCGCTTCCTGCTGGAGAGCGAGCTCCTGCTGCACCACCAGACCGACTGCGAGAAGAACATCCAGGTGAGCCGGCCCCGTCTGCCCAGGGCATGGATCCCACCAGGGTGAACATCCCACCAAGGGGAAGTACCTTACACGGGGTGGAACATCCCAGTAGGGTTGGATGTCCCACCAAAGGGAAATACCTTACCCAGGGTGGAGCACCCCTCTAGGGATGGATGTCCCACCAAGAGGGAAACAGCCCAGCAAGGTGTGGAGCATCCCACAGGGGACAGATGTCCCATCAAGGTGGGGACATCCCACCAAAAGAGGAACATCCCACCACAGTGGGACGTCCTAATGAGGGTGGCACATCCCAAACACCATGAAGGTCATCCCATCCAGCTACACCATGGGATGGGCTTGTGCTCAGATAATATTGATGTTGCAGTTGCCATGTGGCAGTTAGGAGGGAACCTTCCTTCCCCCATGACCCATATTCAGGCTCAGGAGGGTCCCACAGTGGCCTGGGACCAGAGGATTTGTCCCAGGAGGGCTGTGGCTTCCCCTTGGCTGGCTGGGTGGAAACACAAAGTTAATTTTTGAGGAGTAATTTTTCTTTTGAGTTTATTCAGTTAATCTGGATAAAACATTGCAAGCCCCTGATGGAGACACACTCCAGCATTCCCACCCAGGCTGAACCCCCTTTAGCTTAATTTGAAGATTTGCTGACAGGAATTAAAAAGGCTTTAATCTGCCTTTTGTGGTTTTTTTTGTGTGTATTAGCAAATTTCTGAGTGTGTTTGACATCCATGCATGGCTTGGGCTTGGTGTGTCCTTCCCCTGTGCTAATGAGATCCTGTGTTGGCAAATTAACTCCATTAAATCCATGCAGTTTTGGGGGGATAGGGAGGCACCCAATCAGAGCAGCAAACGTGTGTTCCTGAAGATCCCTCCAAATTCCCGTCTCCTAATTCCTGATGAGCTGGTTTACAGGACGCTGCTGTTAATAATTAAAAATATACCAATTTCTGGAGAGCTTCTCCCATCACCCTTCCCACCAGTGGCCGGATTTTGAATGATCTCACAGCTGTCCCTGTTGAAGGTAACACAACCCAAGTGCTACTGATGACCTTTGCCAATGGCATCCCAAATAAAACAGGGAATGAGGCAGATCTGGGCGAGCAGGGAACACGGAGACAGGAACAGTCTTGGCTCATAGGTGAAGCAGTCACTGACCCTTTGGTGCATCCTCCTGACCAATTCGCAGCACTGAAGTTGATTTTTTTGGATGCTTTTTCCCAGAATGGATGAGTGTAGCTCCAATACCTGCATGGTGGTGGCTATTTCAGAGCCTAACATAAAACCTGGGCAGTTAAAAAGGAGTTTTTCCAGAATGTTTCTTCAGTTCCATCTTCTTTCCAGGTGGATAATATGGGGCTGTCACCTCATTGGTTTTTTTTTTTGTTTGTTTTCCCCCCTCCTTTTTATCCCTTTTCCAGACCATTTTGTAACAGGACGAACCACAACTGGCCCGGCAGTGACCTCCTTTTGTGGAAAAAGGAATCATTGTCTCCCACTTAATTGAGCATTTTTAATTTTACAAATAGCCAAAATCACCCCATTTGCTCTGATAATATTTAATAACTTTATCAACATACCATAGAATTATGTCTGGATGGGAAAGGAATTTTTTCAGCTCTCTACATATAATAGACAGTGTTTATTTCTTGGGTTTTAATCGGATACATGGAGGGACCATCCATCTTATCCCAGTGGGGTCTGCTGCTTTCCTGTTTTGTCCCTAAATTTTATCCATAAAGCTTTAGGATTTAAGCACCATCCTGCTCCCTGTTTTCCTTCCCCATTTCCATGATGTGCATCCTACCTCCACCACCTGAAAAGTGATTCATCCTTTGCTTTATTGACTTGTCCCTCAAACTCTTTTTTTGGCCAGCTTCAGTATGGTTTTCCTTTTAATCGGCAAGAATTTATATCCTGGTTTTTTCCCCTCATTTGGATGTTACTTCCACATTTTTGAGTGATGATTTTCAGCAGTAACTGAGGACACAGAGCTTGGCACTCCAGGATGTTTTGTCCCAAACCCGGGGGTTTTCCTACCTCTGCTGCTTTCCCTCTACCTTTCATTTTGAAATTCCCCTGCAACCTCCTTCATTTTAAATGGAGAAAATGGATATTGATGTGTCTTTGATATCAGACTCTAGTCCTGAATTTGCCCTGAAATATTCCTTAAAACAGAGATAAAGCTGTTCTGTCCCATGGAAATACATGCTTGGGAACAGTGGAACTTGGAGGACTGCTCATGTTGGCATTTGAGCATGGCAAGATGAAGATGATGATGATTGGGAATGGCTCTGTGACCCTAATTTTCCCTTTGGGACACCTAAATATAAATATATATGGAGAGATACTGTGACTTCACAGCATAATGGTGTATTTTCCACGGTACCACAGCAAAATTTGGTTGAAGCCCATCAAGGGACATCTGTTCCTCTGGGAAGGAGGAGAACAGGAGGAATCCCTCCCTGGGTTCACCACTACAGCTTAGCCACGTTGTTGCAAGATGCCTTCAAGGCATGAGTTATTTTCTCAACAAATCTGCAAGGAGAAAAGGAATGGTTTTACCCCTGTTGACCAAGAGGAATGTGAGTCATGGAAAGATAAAGGGGAAGGAGTTGACCCTTGGCTCCTGGCAGTGGTTTCCTTTGTGAACATCTCTCTCCTGTGTTTCCCTGAGCACTGAACTGGTCTCACATGCTTCAAACAGGTCTCAAACAGAAGTTGGAGCTTTTCCTGGGAACTTCAGAGGAACACTGAGTTTGTTGGAGCTGAAGCAATTCTCTACCATACCTTCTTGGGGAAGATTTTGCACATCATGTTGTTCTTCTTGTGCTGATGGACTGGTAGTTTGGGTCCATTTTGGTCCATTTGGATATCATGGAATCCTAGATTTGTTTGGAAAACCAATTTAGTGGTGAAGTATCCATAATATTTCCTGAAGACTCAAGTTGTGCTGCCCTGGCTTGGGATTCTCCTTGTTTTTATATTTTTTTGGAACTTTCCAATGCACAGAGGGTTGGGATTATTTTATGTAACATCTTCATGTAGGAATAAAATTCCCACTTGGGAATAGGGCACAAGATGTTGCCTATCCAAGTCCTGATACAACCATTGATGGAGATGCCACATTCTTCCCTGGAAGGTCATTGTCCCTTGCTCATCCCACAGACAGAAATTTGAAGTTTGGAGGTTTTGAAGTGACAAGGTCTGTATCAGACTTGCTGGTTGTTACCGTTTTTGGTATCAGCTGTAGCTTTCACGGTGATGTTCCTTTTCCATGGATGAAGCTGCTTCCCATTCTTCCCTGACCATCTCCTGTCTCCTTGCAGTGCGTGACATGCGGGAAGGGGTTCAAGAAGCTCTGGTCTCTCCACGAGCACAACAAGATCGTCCACGGCTATGCAGAGAAGAAGTTCTCCTGCGAGATCTGTGAGAAGAAGTTCTACACCATGGCCCACGTGCGCAAACACATGGTTGGTGAGTGTGGGAGGCACCGGTGCCAGGGGGCATCTTGGGGGACGTTGTTGGGGATGTTGATCCATCAATTTGGCAAAGAAAGGGATTTTTTGTTGCTGTCGTGTTGGGTGTTTAGGGCTGGGCTTACTCTTGGGTGAGCTTTCTCACATCAAGATCTCAAAATTTGGCCTGATATTCAATGTTTAACGAACGTCTGCTCAGTGCTGGGTTTGGATGTGGTGCTGGGCAATCCCATTTATTTTATTGATCAGAAGTGATCATTTGAAGTGTAACCAGTGTAAAAGAAGACCTGACCACACCAGTGCTTTGAAAAGCAAATTGCACATGGCAACAGTGGTCGGGTCTCTGGGCCGTGGAGCCCCCAAAGAGATCCAAAAGAATGGGGGTTTGGCAGGGAAGTGCTCGAAATGTTGCTGCCATTTATCTTCCAGAGATGCTTTGGGTGTGCTGAGGCTGGGCACTGGCTTTGGGAGCCACAGCTGGGGTGTGGGGAGATGGGTGGTAGAGGTGTGTGGAGGCTCCTGACCCTGCCCCTGTCCCCACCAGCACACACCAAGGACATGCCCTTCACCTGCGAGACCTGCGGCAAGTCCTTCAAGCGCAGCATGTCCCTCAAGGTCCACTCGCTCCAGCACTCCGGGGAAAAGCCTTTCAAATGCGAGGTAAGGTCCTGTCTTTCACCCTACCCCTCAAACAAGGGCAAAAATGCTGGTCTGGGGAAAGATCTTCCACTTCATGGGGCTTCTATTGAGCTTTGTGTCAGGGCAGCTGTAGAGATGATCCCACGCTTTTCCAAACTTTGCATTGCCTCCTGGTTTGAAGGTGCAACCAGCTTTATGATGAAACTTGTCCAATGCCAGGATCTACCCTCAATGCTCAGACTTTGCATCCCACCCCAAGCCCATCCAGCCTGCAAACCTGGCTGGGTATGCCCTGAAAAGCCTTTTTTTGAGGGTTTTTTTGGGGGGAAAAAAAAAAGGATTTCTTCACAGCTGATGATTTGAGGGGAATGTGGGGATATTTTGGGTGCTCATCAGCAACTCATTGCCCCCGCAGAACTGCAACGAGCGCTTCCAGTACAAGTACCAGCTGCGCTCCCACATGAGCATCCACATCGGCCACAAGCAGTTCATGTGCCAGTGGTGTGGCAAGGACTTCAACATGAAGCAGTACTTTGATGAGCACATGAAGACGCACACGGGTGAGACCCCCCTTGCCTGGCCCCAAATCCCTGCAGTCAGGCTCTCCCTGGAAAAAGTGATGGGATGGGGTAACATCTTTGGGTGGGTGGCAGGAGGAGTGTTGGGGGGCACGGTGTAAGGCCCTAATCAACTCTCTTAATGAGACTTTTGAAAGGTCTTACAATGGTTCATGTACTCTGAGTCGGACACACAGGAGAAATATCAACAAGATCTTCTCAAGAGGTTAAAGCAACACAAAGGTTTGCTGGCAAACTTTAGAAAATCAGGGAACTTTGGCAAAAGGTTTAGTACAACATTCAACCGACATAAAACACTTTTCACAGCACTGACTTGGCCTGTTCGACTTAGCAAATTTTAAACCCATTCGATGATAAGTTACTCAAAATATTCCAAGGAGATGGAATTAGAAGAAGAAGAAAGAGAAAGAGAGAAAGACAGGAAAGATATAGACAAGCACATATATAGCTACCAACTCCTGTGTTCTGGTGGAGTTCAGAGAGATCTTCCAGGACAAAGGTAGGGTATAGGTGAACATGATGGCCTGGTGTTCAGCCTTAAATACCCCTTGGCCTTCATGGGCCCTTCTCCCAGGTGGGACTTCTGGTCATTTGGCCACTCAGGAGCTGGATTAGGGGAGAGTGGACCATTGCTCCCTGTCTTCCATGACTGACAGACACTACGGGGCTGGGATATAGGCTCTAGGGATGGGGGATGTGGGGCCATTCACTGCCTCGCCTGCATCCCAAAATGTCTCGAGACATCAAATCTTCCCAGTCTCTGACACCCGGCCTGACCAGCAGCTTCTCATCCCTCTTCTCCCTTGCTCAGGCGAGAAGCCCTACATCTGTGAGATCTGCGGGAAGAGCTTCACCAGCCGCCCCAACATGAAGCGGCACCGCCGGACCCACACCGGGGAGAAGCCCTACCCCTGCGACGTCTGCGGCCAGCGCTTCCGCTTCTCCAACATGCTCAAGGCCCACAAGGAGAAATGTTTCCGCGTCAGCAACCCCTTGGCTTCGGACACGGCCGTCCCCCAACCCGCCTCCAGCCCGGCTCCGCTGCCCCCCGGCCCCGGCGTCTCCCCCCTGCCCCTGCCGCTGCTCCATCCTCTTCCACAGACCCTCCCTCCTCCTCCTCACCTACCGCCACCCCCTCCCCTGTTTCCCGCGGGGAGGATAAATTCAAACAACAATTAGGAGCCCCCCACCCCGGCCACGCGCCTGCACGGACTGCTCTGCCCTTCGGGAATGCCTTTCCCCCGGGGAGCCAAGGCTTTGCTTGCTCTCTACCCCCCTTCCTCCTCGTTTTGGGGTTGTTTTGGGTTTTTATTCCTTTTTCTCACCCATCATTCTCCACAGAGAGGGGGAGCAGGAGGAAGCTCCCTGCTATGAGCATGGGTGCTGGGGGGAAACCACCGTCCGTCCGTAAGGGTGTAGGTAAAAGGTGTCACTCTCCGTTTCATCTTCCCACATGCCGGCTTCCTCTTCCTGCTAGGATGCTGGTGGGGCTGGGAAGAGCAGGATATCTGGGCTGGAGCTTGCTGGCCGCTGCATCAATATTTCTAAGCCGAATTCTAGTTAGTGGTGCTTGAATCCCTGTACTGTAAAGCTGGTCTTTCAAGTCAGTCTCTTCACCCACGGGGTTGAGAGGTGGGCACCTCAGAGGAGCCCACCACTGCCAGCTCCAGTGGCCCATGGTGAGCCAGCAGATGTCCCCATTGGAAAGCCATTAACACGCTCTTGTTAGCAGCCCTTGACATGTCTTCCTTCCCTGCAAAAGGTTTTCCTCCTCCACAGGCAAAAGCACAAACACTCACCTTGCATCTCGGGGCATCCGCAGCTCGCTGTGGGTTCAGTTTTGGGGTGCCCTAAGGGAGCCGGGTTTTGGGGTGCCCTTTCTGCTAATCCCGGCAGGAGCTGGGCTCCTGGGGATGCTCTGGAGTTGGGGAGCTGTTCCTGGGAGAGCTCAGATAGCTTCGGAACGGCAGGAGGGTAGCCTGGGACAGAGGAGCAGGACGCTTCTGTTTCTCGGCAGAATCGGCCCAGAATAGTGCCTTAACAATCTGAATAAACCCCTGAGTGACGGGTGAGCTCCAGGTCAGTCCCACTGCAAGGTTCAGAGCTAAAGCAAGACCGTGCTCAGCCTGGGGATGATGATGTCCCAATCTCTGGTTTGTTGCCTGCCTTGCTCTCCCAAGCTTCACCTCTCCTTGTGGTGCTGGCATCCATTGCCCTGCCCTGGTTCGGGGGGACCAGAGGGGACCAGTGAGGGCTGTGGTTGTTTTGGTGATGCCCTGTGGCGTTGCTTAGTGCTTGTTGAAGTTGTTGAAGTCGAGCTTGTCTTTGGTTTCACTTAAAAATAATAAGGTTGACTTCATGCTGAGGAGGAGGAGAAGAGGAAGACTTTGCTATCACCTTTTTGTTGGGCATTGAGGCCCCAGGGGGGTCTCTCGCTGCTGTGCTCTGCCCCAGGATGTCAGGCATTGGCCTGACCATGGCTATGTGGTCTCTGCTTGCAGGAGTGTCCCCTCTGGGGTCAGAGAGTTGTCCCCCATGGGCAGAGAGGTACTGGCAAGAGGTGGGGAGTGTTGTAGTTGATGCTGTCCTCCAGGCCAGTGTTGAGGTCACCTACGGACATAGGGCAGGTCGTGGAGGAGGTGGTGGCAGCACTGTTGGTAGGCAAGAAGGAAAGAGGTCACTGAGTGGGCTGCAGGAGCCCTTTCTCATATGCAGCCTGTGCTGGGTGACAGCAGAGCGCTGGGGACAGGAAGCCACATCTGGCTCTGCAAAAAGTCTTGGTGCTTCATCTCCTGGACCAAATCAGCAAAGCTCTTAGGCAGCACTGAGGCTGTCCCTGCAGAGATGGGAGGATTCAGCCACGTGTTCAGGGGCTTTGCTGACTGTGGACATGCAGGAGCCTGACAGGGACAGGACAGAGGAGCATCTGCTGTTCTCCTGAGTGCTCTTTGAGGTGACTGGTGTCACCTCCTGCTGAGTGGTGTCCCCCATATCTGACATCTTGGGAAAGCTGACTGATGCTAGCATTTTGGAGCCACAAATTCCTTTTCATCTTCGTGTTGGCTGCGATCCTGTGGATCCCCAGCACCTCTCTCAGTACCAGTGAGCTCACCCCCATCTCCATCTGCTCTGAGCAAAAGGATGTTGCTATGACGGAGCTGCTTCGCCATACTGACCTTCTCAGGTGGGTTCCAAAGGAGGGTTCTCTGCTGTTCCTCTCCATGACCCTGGGGCTCATTGGGATGCTGCAAAGCCTTCTCAAACACACACCTGTGAGGGATGAAGGCTCTTGGGGCCATAGTCTGTCTGAAGGGACCATGACCTGTACTGGAAAATGTTTGCTTTAGAGAAGCATTCAGTGATACCCATGGAGGTTTTGGAGTGGTCCATGCTGTCTCCTCCTCTGCTGCCTTCCAGATCCCATCCCCTTGGGCTTCCATGTGCCTCTTTCCCCTCATGCTCAGCCTTGAGACAGGATGGGAGTGCTGTGCCCCGAGGAGGGCTCACCTTGCTTATATGATCTTCTGTGATGGAGCCCATCAGCTGATAGGCTTCCGCTATATAAACACCCACGCCAACATGTGCTCCCTTATCCCGCTCACCTGGAGGTGGCTTTCCCTGTTCCTGTCCTGGTTCATCTTCTCCCAGTGAGGACCTGCCCCCCTTGGACATCTCTTTGAGATGAGAGCACTTCCTTGAGGCTGGAAGCTCAGCGGAAAGCCCAGTGACTGATCCCAGCTGCGTCCGATCCCCTTCGAGAGCCTGCTCGTGGAGCCACTTGGAGACGTCGAGATGTGACCATGCACACAGCACTTTGGAGAACCAGATCCCTGCTGCTCCCTCCCCTCTCCAAGGCCTGGGTAGTTCCCAGGAGTCCTACAAGGCCTCCGAGCCCTTTCGTCTACACCCTGACTCAGCCCCAGTGTGTCTTCATGTCTGGTTTTCGTTCCCATACTAAGAGCTCAGACGAGTCGCTCCCGCAGTGCCTCGTCCACCCCGGATCCATCCTGGCCGGCCCTGTTGCACCCCTTGGGGTTAGGCAGGGCAGGAGGCAGGAGAGTTGGGTCCATTGTTTTCAAGCTTTTTATGTTTTATTTCAAATTTTTGTAAACTCTTTTTTTTTTTTTTAACTCTTGCACCTTAATCTCTCACATCCCTTCTTTGACAGACCGCGAGGGTGGAGAGGGGCTTGATTTCCATTACGCAGTTCCTGAATACGCCGCAACGCAACGTTCAGCTGACAGCTCTTCCCACGCACCTAAACCCCAGACCTGTCTGGGTTGGAATTATTCCCCCGCCCCTACACCTTTCATTTGAACTTTGGGGAGGGAGGGAGTCATGTGGGGAGGGTCATTTTTGGTTTATATATCCCAGGAGCCTGGTAGCACAGACCAGTTCGCCTCACGTATCCATGAGGCACAGCTGGCCCTTCGGACCACAGCCATAACCCCGGCGCGGTGGGAAGGTGACGGATGGATGGATGGATGGACAGGTGGGAATGGCTGTGACAGTGCAATAGAGACGAGCATCCGCTGCTAGACAACTCCTCTGAGGTGACTCTTGGTTTGCCCGAAGTCAGGAGGGAAGGACAGATGGACAGACGCCCTTTGTTCACATGGACGGCGAGAGCTTCCCCACACGCAGCCCTGCCTAGAGACACGGAACCACGACGGGAGTTGGGTCGAACTTACAAAGGAAGAAAATAATTATTAAAAAAAAAAAGGAAAAAAAAATGGGAATAAGAACAACCTCTGTAGCATGGAACTTGAAGGAAATGAATGAAACCCCAAGCACTTGCCTCAAAACTAGTTTCTCATGCCTGGTGTTTGGCTCTGTATTATTTTACGGCATTCAGTATCGGTTGCCCAAACATGCCAAGTTAAGAGTGTATTGGTGGCTCTACAAGTGTGAACAAACTAAACGAAGCACTTTATTCTGTATAGATTAAGGGAAGGCGGGGAGGGGAGGGGAAGCTTGGATGCTTTTCGGAAGCATCTTACGTAATGTTCTAGGAAATGTATTATTATTATTATTATTACTTTTTTTTTTATGACCATGTGTAATCAATATATGTTTATCTTTAACTCCAAGTACAGCAGTTACTCTCTTTGGGATGGTGTGAGGAGGGGGAGGCTGAGATGATTGGATTAGTCCATCCCCGTGGGGCCAACTGAGGCAAGTCATTGTCTACCGCAGGAACGGGTGAGTCTTGCTTCATCGACGGTCCCGTTGGCCAGTGTCCAGGAGGTCCCAAGAGGTTCATCAAAGCCACCTCCCAGGGCACAACTCCCAGTCAGACATCCCCATCCCAAGCCACCTTCTGCCTGGGGGTGCTGGGGTTGCTCTCTGGGCCGCCCACAAGCACGACAAGTCATGGTAGGAAGGCTGGTTTGGGTTGCCCCTCGAGGCCGGGTCCTTGGCCATGCTTTGAAACCTGCTTTTGGCCTCTCACCATGGCACGTCGGGGCTCGCTGAGCTCTGAAATTGGTGAGAGGTCAGAACTGGGCCTTTCCACTGCGTTCTCCCAGTCTGGAAGTGTTATGACTGTTACCAAAGAGGTTGCAAGTGGAAGGACTGAATCAATAAACAATTTGTCTTTTATAAAAGAAAACCTAAAGCTCCACCACTTTCTTTGTTACCTTAATTTTGCTTTATCTTTTTCTTCCCCCCCCCCCCCCTTTTTTTTTTTTTTTTTAAATGAGTTTTTTTTTCA
>VZTJ01006073.1:846652-867677 GCA_013397795.1 Orthonyx spaldingii
AATTGTGTGAGCAGTCAGAGACGGGGAGGATGAGCTCCTTATGGAATGTTGACTGCTGCCACTGCTTCGCATGTATGGGCTCTGTGTTGGGTTTGGTGGGAGGTGTGTGTGTGTGTGTGAGACGACTGTTGTGGGGCCAACAAAAAAAGAGCTTTTCAGGGAAGGGTGATGAGTGAAAAGAAGAAGGGATTCAATGCTCACAGCCCTGGGGTAACGACCAAGCTCCTGATCCTACTGGCTCCATCAGGGTTGTGTGAACTCCAAGTAGGGGCTCTCTGATCTCCTCTTTTGGCAGTGGAAAAACCAAGGAGCACATCCGAAAGCACCCAGTGCCTTTATTAGTTTAAAATGGAGGAGGTGGAACCTTGCCAACAATATCAGCACAGATACTGGGAAGATAATGGAAGAAGAGATGGTGTTCCCTCAACCTTTGGATGTACCTGGTCTTTGCCACTGCCATTATCTGTGCCACCAAAGCTGTTGCATCTGAGCCAGGAAAACACCAGGCAGCAGGAAGGAGTGATGCCCCTCTGGGCATTCCTGGTGGCATTTCTTATCTGTGATGGCCTTTGGACTGACACAGCTTCTTGGAGGTGTGGAGGAACATCTCCAGGCCACACTTTAACTTGGTGATGTCCAATTTTGCCGCCTTCCTCGGATCAACGTGCTGAGGTTTGCCTCTTGTTGCTCAAGCAGAGTGATATTTCAAGTTCTTCTGGGTCCTTTTAAACAAAAGCTATTTTTCATTTTATAGTTTCCTGCCCTGTGCCAGTGGTGACATCTCCACGGCTTTATAATGGATGTGAACCACACCAGAGCACCAAACTCCAGTTTATTTGCAACTTCTCGAGCCTTTATCAGGAACCAAAACACAGAAACTCATGGAAGGTCAGCAACATTCTGTTGGCTTGAAAAAGCCCAGATTTCCCCCAGGACAGCCAAGAAATGTGGGAAGAGGTGAGTGGGGATTTACCCTCTCTTCATATCAAGTGTTGACAGCTTTCCAGCCTGCACCCAGCAGGAAGAGCTGAAGCAAAGGTCATGGAATCACAGAATCGTTAAGGCTGGAAAATACCTTCAAGATCATCGAGTCCAACCTTTGGCCAATCACCACCTTGTCAGACAGACCAGAGCACTGAGTGCAACTTCCACTCATTCCCTGAACACTTCCAGGGATGGTGTTGGTGGAGGCAGGAGGTGGTATCCTGACACTGCAATAAATGACTTTTAAAAATGGTTGTTCTATGCAGGGATTATTTTTTTTTTTTTTTAATTCTTCTTAATTTTTCTTTTTTTCTTTTCTGCCAGAAGCTGTTTGGAAGAGTCATCTTTAATTAGCTTGGGAATTGTCTACATGAGTTTCTGCAGAACTGGGCAGAAGGTGTTTATTTCTTTTCAGAGCATTTTTCACACATCTGATTGTTTCAAAGATTTTTTTGTTCCTTTTTTTTTCCTTTAAGCTACTTTGTGACAGCCAGTCACCTTGGATTTCTTTTTCTTCTGAAAATATTTCATTACTGTTCTGATGTGATTGTCCTCTAAGGAGCTTATCCTGTGACTTTTTAAATCCTTCAAATGAAACCAGGACAAGACTCTGGTTCCTTTACTCCTGCCAAGTTCTCTTTTCTTCCAAATATATTTTAGTTTCTCCACAACTGCATTTTGATCTAGATGAATCAGCCAGGGATGTTTTGTGATACAAAAATTTTCATACCACTTTGAGGCAATTATTTTGCAAGGTTTGTATTTGTTCTTTGTAAAAATTATTATTAATTATCGCCCCTGTTAGTGGTACCATGACATCACAGAACCATGGAATTGTTAAGGTTGGAAAAGATCTTTAATCTCATCGTGTCCAACCACCAACCCAGCACCACCACCATGTTCACCACTAAACCATGTCCCAAAGTGCCACATCCACATGTTTTTTGAACGCTTCCAGGGATGGTGACTCTATCACTGGAACTCCACTGCCTCTTCCAGTGCTTTACAACCCTTTCTGTGAAAAAATTCATCTTAATATCTAATCTAAACCTCTCCTGACACAACTTGAGGCTGTTTCCTCTCCTTCTGTCACTGTAAGCATCCAGCTTCCTTCTAGTCCTGGGTAAACTCCAAGTTGTGGTATCCATGGGGAAGAGCTGTAAGGATACGAATCCTAAAGTTTCAGCTCTCAAACGGGAAAAAAATAAGAATAAAAGATGGGGCTGGTTTGCTGCATGTGTCCATCACAACTTGTGCTCGGTCCTTGTCTTTGCTGTGAAGGATCAGTTTCAGCTCTATCAACATGCAAACACAGGGGATTTCTCTTGGAATAGTCACATTTATTTTTAAATAAACCACTGGTCAGATGATATGGGCATCAGGAGATTTTTGCTCTAACAGATCTTTGTCCTGCTGCCAGTTCAGTTGTGTTTCTATCGAAACTTCATTATTGACAACTTTAAAATAAATACGCATTTTTCCTCAGTCACAAGCTCTCTTTGAGCCAAACACATCTGAGATCTCCTTAGCAAAGTAAAATACTCTTTTTTTTAAAAAAAGGAACATTAAAAATAAAAGAAACAGCAAAAATATAAAACCTTTCCCTAAAAAACAGCACTTGTCCATTCAGAGGTGAGGACATTGTGATCTGTGATTGAAGATGAGGAGCCCAAAAGGCTGGAGATGAGCAGACATGGCATCTCCTGCCCATCTCTCCCCCTTTCCCACCCCATCACTTGCTTGATTTCTCCACTCCTGAGACTCAGCTCCAGCCTCTCATTTCTCCAGAGTCAAGGTGGAGCCAAAAAACTGAGATTATTTGCTTTTCATTGCAATTTCCAAAGCGCTTCTGCTGCTCACATGATCTTTTCTTTTAACAGTCTCTTTCCAACAACCCTCATTACTCAGGAACTCATTGAATTCTGTCAGGTCTCTCCTGTACCACTTGACTTTAACCCTTCCTTCTCCTCTCCAAGGAACACCATTCTCACAGACACCTTAGGTGGGAAAATACTTTGTAGAGCCCTTTCCCTGGGGAATGTCATCCTAGTCCCCACTTTCTGCCTCCACTGTTTGTTGGGGAGGTCCAGCAGCAGTTGAAAAAATGGGGAAAAACGTGGAGAAAGAAGTGAAAAAAAGTATGATCTATTTGTCCTGTCTCCTGAGACTGGAATAACTAATTTTTCCATGTTTCTCAGTCTTCCCCAGCTCCTTGCAGGCTTCAGATCCCCTCTCTAATAACCTTGTGAGCACCTTCAAGTTCCCAGCGGTTTTCCAGATCCTCTCCCCTTTCCCACTTACACAAAAAAGTACCAATCACAGATGCAATGTCCTGCACAGTGTCCAGATGCCACATCTCCAATAAGCATCTCCCCATCTCTCCCCATCCCTCCTTCCCCAGACCCCCGTGGAAAGAAGACCAACCGCTCCTGACTACATCTTGGTGAGGCGCAAGACGTTGAGGCGCACGGGAAGGAACGTGGCACCCGAGGCGTACTGGATCTCCCGGAGCACCCCTTCCCACTTCTTCTGCTCCTCATCGTACCTGGGGAGAGGCAGACAGACAGTTAATGCTGAGGAAAGGTCTCCTCTCTCTCCCTCCAGCTGCTCTCCATAGTGGTGGGAGCCCTGGTGTGATGTCCCACAGGAGTTATTTGGCCACAAGAATCTGTGGCAGCTTCATGGGGCCTTTCAGCCCTGGCATGCTCTGGTTTGGGGGATGTGGATATCAGCACGTGGTCCTGCAGGGGAGGGGATGTTTTCCCTCTGGGAAACAGGTTGATGGCACCAAGGTGGAACATCCACAGTGAAGGACAGCAGGATCCTGCTGAGGGTGCCAGAGCACCGACGTGAGGGACAGGAGCAGCCAACACTGTGTTAGCAGCTGTCACAAAGTGCTTTCTGCCCACTCCTCTCGTGTGTAAGACTATCTGCTTCCCAGCCCAGACTCTCTGCTTCCCAGCCAAGCCTATCTGCTTCCCGCCAAGCACTGGCTGTTCCCAGGGAGAGGCAACATCGCACAGATGCTGCTCTGCACCAAAGGGGAGGCTGGAACCAGCTCCAGGCAAAATGTCAGTGCACAACAAAGCCAAAGGAGCAGGTTTTCCCTGGTCTGTTGCTGTTTGAGGCTGGGAGAGATCACTGAAGCACCAATGTGCCCTCCAGCACAGCACAGGCAGACTTCCCACCCGGAGACCCTGCGCTGAGCCCACAGCCTTGTGCTGGCATGATAACATCCATCCCACATTGAGGGCACCAAGAAAGACAGAAATTATCTATTTCATCAATAACATCCCTCCCATGCTCTCTTGGACAGCCCAGGGGAAGATCATCACCTCCAAACATCGTTCAGCTCCGTTGGCACCAGCTCTCCCGACTCCGTCTCCACCGTGGCGAACCCCCCGAGCAGGTAGAGCACCCTAGACAGGCTGACCAGGCTGACAGAGCTGCGCTCCTGAGGGAACTCAGTGAAGGTGTCCCACCTGTCATGTCGAGAGAGGGGACAGGTTACAGCACCCTGGCCAGCCCCTCACTGAGGATGGCCTCGAATCAGGATTCAGCAGCTGAGCTCACTAGTGACAGATTCACTTGTGCAGGTCTGGGTGGGATGAGACCATACCCTGGTTGTTTTTAGGGACAGCTGTTTCCATCACCATTGTTCAGCTTT
Source organism: Orthonyx spaldingii (assembly GCA_013397795.1). Classification (NCBI taxonomy): domain Eukaryota; kingdom Metazoa; phylum Chordata; class Aves; order Passeriformes; family Orthonychidae; genus Orthonyx; species Orthonyx spaldingii. The sequence continues at coordinate 851,304 of VZTJ01006073.1, forward strand.
GTTTTACTTTGAGCATGTGGACCAGTATGTCCCAGTGCTGGGACAGCAGCTGCAAGAGCCACCCAAAAGCAGAGCCTTTGTTGTGTTGGGTGAAGCTGCCAGGGAACCCAGGGATGGCACCTGTTGGTGAAACCACTTTTAGGGTGAGCCCTGAGACAATCCACAGCTCAAATACGATGATATTGGTGCTGCCCAGCTCTCTGAGGAACCATAGAATCCTACAATGGCTTGGGTTGAAAGGGACCTTAAAGATTATCCAGTTTCGACTCCCCTGCCATGGGCATATAAACTGCAGGAACTGATATTGAGAGTCACAAACTCCAGAATGGCTGGAGGTTGCTGAATGAACACCTGCAGCTACTCCTTGTGTAACCACAACTCGGGACTTACTTGTTGGTGGCAATGTCGTAGACCTCCACCGAGTTGGTCAGACCGGAGTCGGTCACTCCGGCTGCCACGTAGATTTTGTCCTTGTGCACAGTGGCCCCGAACAGGGAGCGGGCGGTTTTCATGGGAGCCATCTCCTTCCACTCAAACTTGGATGGGTTGTAGACACACATCTTCTTCAGGCACTTCCTGGAGAAAAATGAGAGGGAAAAGGAGCCTTGATCGCCTGCCAAGCGGTGGTTTTGCACTGCAGGGGTTTAGGGGTGTCTGCTGGGAAGGATTTTGAGGTCTCTGAGAAGGATTTTGCTCCTTCACATCAACATGAGTGGAGGGACACACCCTTTGTTGGGTGGGAACCCAAGGATGTCCATGCCTGAAGTCACCACCTGTGTGTGCAACACATTCCTGTGTGTGCAACACATTCCTGTGTGTGCAACATATCCCCTCCTGCTGTGCCCACTTTGGACAGGAGTCCTGAAAGCTCAGCTTGGTGCTCACACACCTGGCTACGGGTCCATGTAGCCAACAGCCTCTCAGGACCTCTCACAGCCATCAAGAGAGTATTTCTGTGCTCCTGCTCCACTTTGATGCTGCAAAACATCCTCAGTGATGTCCCTGTCCCCAGGTGGGCAGTGTGAGGTGTGAATGCACGTTCACACCTTTCAGACCATCACCCTTGCCTGTAGGACCAATTCTTGCTGGATTGTGCATTGTTTGCTCTGCCAACAGTCACGTTTGTGCCCTGCAAGGCAGCCACTGTGATGCTCCCGAGAGAGGCTTTTCCTGCTGAGGTCTTCTCCTGCAGGAGGGTGGGATGGGGTCAGGGTGGATGAGGTTTTTCAGTCCTGTTGCAAATACACGTCTGTATTTGACTGCTGGGACCATGCTGCTCCACAACAACTCCAAGAGAAGAGACACTTAATGGGAAGGGGCTTTTTTTCCTTTCAGTGCCTCTCCCAGTCTATGCAACATTTATTTTTCTGACCAAAGAGGATCATAGAATGATTTTTATTGGACGTGTCTTTAAAGATCATCTCAGTCCAGTCGCCTGCCATGAGCACGGACACCTTCCACTAGACCAGTTCACTAGACCAGTTTCCCTTAAAGCCCCATCCAGCCTGCCACCAGAGATGGGGCAATACACTCTCTCTTGTAAGGACACTGCCATTTCCTGATGTCCCTGTTGGCCTACTATGGTTTTGGAAAAGGCTTCAGGCACAAAGGTGAGCTGAGAGGGAAGGATCCACATCTCCCATCCCATCCAGCCCTCCTAAAACCAGCCCGGGGAGATACCAACTCTGCACTCCCACTGGTGTGGGGGATTGAATCCTTGATTTTCTCTTGCTTTTTGACTTACTTGTCACTTCCTTTGCCCCCGATGACGTAGATGAGATCCTTGTGTGATACCACTGCATGGCCATAGACTGCGTAGGGAAGGGGATCAGCCTCACCCCACTTGAAGGACCTGAGTCAGAGAAAGATGGGAAGCAAAAGGATTTGTAGCTTGCTAGGTGACACCTAGAGGACATGGCATTCCCCAGACCTGGAGGTGAGCACAGAGTTGGACTCAATCTCAGAAACACAACGTCTGCAATGAGACAGGCTCAGACAGTAAATTTTGTAATCCTGAAAAAGGGTGACAGTAAAAAGAGCAGAACATTTATGCTAATATCCATTATTTGCTTGAGGTCTTCAGGTAGGTGTAGGGAGCAATAATACCCCCTTGAACCTCGTTTTCTCCAGGCTGAGCCCCCCCAGCTCCTTTAGATGCTCCTGGTGCTCCAGCCCCTTCCCCATCTCTGTTCCTTTCTCTGGGCTCCCTCCAGCCCCTCAATGTCCTTCTTGTCATGAGGGGCCCAAAACTGGACTCGGGATTTGAGGTGCAGCCTCACCATTACCCAGCACAAAGCAAGAAACACTGCCCTGGTCCTGCTGGCCACAGTCCTGCTGATACACCCAGGATGCCACCGGCCTTCTTGGCCACTTGGGCACACGGCTGGCTCATGTTCAGCCACTGTCACTCAGAATAACGTCAACCAAACAAAACCGGAGATAAAGTGGTCACATCTCTACCAGCTGCACAATGACACTCAAACCACCCCCTGAGCACTTAGCGGGGGCAGACACATTCTTTCCCAGAGTCTGCAGGGGCAGATAAATGCCCCGTTCTGTGGGAAAGGAACTGGTTTCAAATCTCTGCCTATAAAATAGACTTGGAAGCACACACATCTAAATATAGACCAAGCAGAGGCTTCTTGATGCCTGCTGCTCTGTCTCTTCGGGGCAGAGAGCAGCAGGCTTTAGAGGTTTCTGTCTCCTGAGAGAAGAACAGGATGGTGCCTTTTAATAAAGTTCATGAGCTAGCGTGGGTCAGAGCCCATTGTCCAAAAATAATCAGATATTAAGGCTGATATCAAACTGGACGAACTGTTTCACGTCTGAGAATTTTAAAAGCAAACTTTTCTGTTCAAACCTCTTTTGGTGAGACCACAGTGAATATCACTGGACCTTCAATCAATAGGCAAGAGCAGAAGGTTTAGCAGAAGGAAAAACTCCTCTGTACATGTCTCACATGAACATCTACTAATGTCAGTCCCAGATAACAAAATATCCCCATAAAGGCTTCCATCTCCTGGAGGTTCAGCTACAATAAACGGAGCAGCTGGAGTGAGCCAGCTCAGAGCCCCAGGGCACAGCTCGAGACAGTCCCAGCATCCAGATAGAGAGTTCAAGCCCTTCTCCCAAACCTTTTGACCCCTGGCAAGCTGCAGTCACTCTGCATGGCAGCTGCTCCACCCTCTCCTGTGATCCCCTCCCGCCCCACGCTCGCACTGAACACTCACAGCCGGTCGTAGCACAGGACTGAATCCAAGGTCTTCTCTCCCTCCTTCAGCTCCTTCCCTCCGACCACAAAAATGGAGTTTTCTGCCTCTCCCAGGCCAAAAAGGCAGCGAGGGGAGGGCAGGGGGGGCATCCCCAGCCAGTCTGCGTCCAGATGGTCGTACTGGAAGGGAACATACGGTCATCAGTGTGTGCTCACCACGCCCACTCGGTTAGAAAAAATCAGGGTTCAGAGGTGGAGGGCAAAGTCTGTTCCCATGGGCAGCTGGGTCACTCCAGCAGCACTCTGTGTAACGTTCCTGTGCCTGTGCCTTTGTCACCTGGAGCAGGATGGGAGATCTGAGAGCAAACCCAAGTCACATAGTGTATGATAAACCTTTCATGACAAGGCATAAGAGCAGAGACGGGTCTGCAGCAACATGTTCTGCTCTATTCATCAAAGCCTGGACTTTACAGAATCACATTAAAGTTGGAAAAGACCTCTGAGGTCACTGGGTCCAACCTTTGACCAGTCACCTCTTTGTCAACTCCATGGCCCTGAGTGCCACATCTGGTCATTTCTGGAACACCTCCAGGGATGGTGACTCCACCACTTCCCTGGGCAGCCCATCTCAATGTCTGACCACTTTTCCAGCGAAAAAATTCTCCTTGATGTCCAACCTGAACCTCTCTTGGTGCAGCTTAAGGCCATTTCCTCTTGTCCTATCACTGGTTGCCTGGGAGAGGAGACTGACCCCCACACAGCCTCCTTTGAGGGAGTTGTAGGAGTTATGAGCTCTCTCCTGAGTCTCCTCTTCAAACCTGGAACTTTGAACAAGCTTGGTCATCTTTGGGTGAAGCACTTTCATGTTGAACTTTCAATGAATCGTTCCCGGGACTGAAGGAGGGGACCATTTCAATCTTGGAAATTTTCCTGAATCTTTTCATACGTAGAACACTTAACTGTATTTCACCCTGATATTTTCCATCCCTGCCAGGTAACAGGGTGATGTCAGCACTGTTGACTACACAGATAAAACATGCCAGACTCATCTGATAGAGGAGGAAGCTGATCCACACAACGCTGCTGGATCAGATCATCAAATCCTTGGACATTTGTAGATCAAGGCACTGCCTCATCTCCCACCAAGAGATGGAAAAAAAAAAAAAGTGAAAAATTCTGCGACTGAAGACTGAGCACTTTGGCTGAAGGAAAACTGGGGCAAAAAACTTAATGTAGCTTGATAGCAGAGGAGGGAGGGATGTCTTGCAGCCAATTTTGTGGGCCTGCAGGATGAAGCTGTGCCGCAGCATTGCCTGGAGCACTGTTTGCCATGGGCTCAGGCCAAGGAGCTCCAGCCTGATGGGTTGGCTCCAAAGACTCAGCCTCAGCTGGGTGCCTGTGGTTTTTGTCTCTTTGTAAGCTGTGGTCCACACATGTGTTATTTATAGTGCAACCCTGAGCAGTTCAGTCATCAGGATGGTTCCTGCTTCTTGATGGATTCAGCATTGTTTTCGAGTCATAAATCTTGCAAGTGACAAAGAAAGGATACCCTTTTCCATCCGAAATGTCAATGGAATCATTTTGCTCCTGTGAAAATCTGCAAGGCCCCTGGGATTTATCAGCGTTTTCATATTTTGGTGCCTGTCCTTAAATCTAAATTATCCCTGACCTAATGACATGAAATTTGGGAGGATAGAAACAGTCAAAAGATGTAGGGAGCTGTGGCAGAGTAGCTCAAGAGCTTGTCACAGAGCTGCATGTCTACATATGTTGTTTGAGCTGAGAAAAAGGGCTCAAAACCTCTCCTGCTCATACAGCAACTGTGAGCTACGTAATGATACCAATGTAATAAACATTTGTGACCTGATGGCGCTCTCCAACCCCAGGGTTTGTCTGATTCTCCCAAGCACGAGTGACACAGGGATGTGTGAAGGGACCTCTGTCCCCTCCTTGTGGGGAAGAGTTAAAATTGGCCCCATGATGCTCAAGGCATTTGCCACTGAGTCAAACTGGGATCTGAAGAGAGAAATCTTGCTGTTTGCAACTTAGAACCACAGAGTGCCTTGGAAGGAAGGACCTCCAAGGGTTTTTCATCCAACCTCCATGTTCAAGGGGGCACAGATTTGGAGTTAGAGAATGTGCAGCCAAATATTAAATGTTTCCAAGGTTGTTGCCCCACTGGAAGTGTTCAAGGCCAAGTTGGATGGAGCTCTGAGCAACCTGGTCTAGTGGAAGGTGTCCCTGCTCATGGCAGGGGGTAGAATGAGATGATATTTTAAGGTTGCTTTCAACTCAGGTCATTCTGTGATTCTCTGGATGTTCTGTGACCTCTCTGGACCCTGCTCCAGTACTGCTCCACCTCCACTGGGAAGATTTTACCTTGCAGCAAACTGAAATTTCATTCTCAGCACATGGTGACCATTGACTCTTCTCCCATCTTTGTGCAAATCCAAGAGGAGTCTGGATTGCTCCTCTGTGTTCCCCCTGCTCCCCATTAAGGAACTACAGACACAATGAAATCTTCCCTTCCCTGGCATCAGACACAGCTCAGCCTCTTCTTGTACCTTCTGCCCTGCAGCCCTGACCATCTTGGTGGTCTCTCTGACCCATTCCAGTGCCTCAATGCCTCCTTCCTACTGGGGAGCCCCAGACTGGAAAGAGCAGCCAGATGTGGTCTCACAAGTGCATGACTGAAGAGGAAAAAAAAATCCCATCCCTTGACCTGCTTGCTGCAGTTGTGCTGAAGGACAAGGTGGACCTTCACTGCCATTTAGGGAATTACTTGGCCTGGATGGCAACTAGAGCAGTGGAACACTGATCTTTAGGCACAGGCTTGGGCTGAATACAAAGCAGCCCATCTGCCTGCTCTGCACAGGTAACTGGTGGGGTTGAACACGTCTCTGTCATCATGGATTGCCCAGTGTGACAGGCTGTACCTCAAACAGGACACCCCCAGCACTTCCACAGCTTTGCCACTCCCTCCTGCTTTCTAGGGCTGGGGGTTCTCCCTGCTGGCTTCTCATTTCCTGGACCTCACCTGGCCTGCACAACCTCCTGCCCCTTTCCAGGTGAGGATGAGCATGGTCCTTGCATGATGTGCAGCCCTTCTGATGAGGACAGTGAGTCAAAGGAGGGATCAGGGCTCTGTGTCTCAGCTTGGCAGCCACCCGTATTTTATCCTTTCTGCCTGGAGATGTTATTGTTTTCCCCAGAAGATGTGAGCCTGGGACACATTATTGTTCCTTCCCAGAAGATTTGAGACATGGAGAGGAATAAAAAAAAAGATTTCTGGGTATGGGAGGAAGAACAGAGGATTTACTGGATTCCTCGGGGTCAGCAGGAAGGGTAGGCCGCCCTGTGTTAGCTGTCTACAGGGAAAGAAATCTGGCCTCCAGCCCAGGCTGAGGCTCAGATTGCCTGTACAGCTCAATCCAGTCACAGTTTGGTCACTGCTGAGTTAGAACAGCCACTTTCCCTGAGGAATATCCCCAAAGACACCACGTGGTGGTTTCCCCCTCACAGGGTGGAAATGGCTGAGGCAGAGACTCTGAACTGGAACAAACCCACCTCTGGGGCAGGAACAGCACCAGGAGTGGGGCACATGTTTGGAGGCAGGACATGCCCTGTGTCCTTGGGGTGTTTGCTCTGTGGCTGCAGCTGCTGCTGCTGCTGCTGCTCCTTTTTTGGCACCTGGCAGAGTCACCCTTGGGTTTGCTTGGGTTCCTAAACAGGGAACAAAGGGGATGCAAAGCAGAACCTGGGTCTGATGCCATGAACCTCCCAGTTTGTGAGCCCTATGGTAGCCGGTGCTGGGCCAAATTCACTGTTCTAAACAATCCCCTGTTCAGGATTTGGATTAGGAAGGCTCATTCCTATTTCCTACTCCTTCAAACCTTCTTCCTCAATCACTAGAACCTCCCCTCAGTGGTATCTGCCTTAAAAATAAAGAGAGAAGGATCGCTAGTAGAGCAACTCAGATGCTCCTCCTTCATTTACAACTTTCATTTTAACGTCACATGGCAACAAATATTACTGGATTTACATGGAAGCCAAAGCCTGGTAGTGCTCCCAAGTGGTCAGAGAAACAAAAGAAAGATAAAGGTAGTACCTGTAGGAAGTAGGAGCTCATGGGATCCTCTTTGTTGTCCTCGTTGTAGTACAGTCCTCCAACAATGAAGATCTGATTCTCTTTGGTCACCAGACTGACGTGGTTCTTTGGGATTTGAGTAGACAGGGAGGCAAAATAGCATTCATTGGCATTGGGGTCATAAGCCACTGCTCCACTGTCGCTCACCATGAAAATAAGGTCCTGCAGGAACATCCCAAAGCGCATCGTGTCGTTCAAGATCCCAGGGAGAGCATCCTCCTCTGTATCTTCCCCTTCCTCTACTGCTCCATTGACAACATTCTCCTTCGCTTGATTCTCACTGTTCTTCTTCACTTTCTTCTTCTTCACCACAGTGAATTTGCCTTTCTGGGCATCCTTCACCATCTGCAGCTTCTTGAGCAGCTCCGGGCTGGACTTGACCAGGGCGTGCTTCTCCACGTGGTCCTTGACGTAGTCGTGGGGCATGAGGCGGAAGCGGATGCTTTCGAAGATGACAGGCAAGGCCTTCTGCCGGCTCTCACGGTCCTTGGTCCCCACCCACTTCATCACCACCTCGAAGACACTCTCCTCCTTCTCGATGTTGAGGGAGTCGCTGGAGATGATGGCAATCAGCTCGTCGGGGGAGAGCTGGTAGAACTCCTCATCCCGGGAGACCAGCGCGAAGCGGTCACAGATGAAATCCCGGGCAGCCACGGCCAGCCGGGCGCAGTCCAGCATCAGCCCCAGCCGGAAGATGGCCAGGCAGTTGCTGAGGCAGAGCCGCTTCTGCAGGAAGGACACGCACACGGTGAAGATGGAGGGGATCTGGAACATGTTGGCCACGGAGAAGATGTCCTGCACGTTCTGCTCCGTGATCTCCAGCTCGGAGGTGTAGATGTAGTGGAGGATCTTGCCCATGACATCTGGATCAACATCTTCCAAGCTGACCTCCCTCTTCTTGCTCTCTTCCATGTCCGAGAGGAACATTGCCCGGAAATACGGGCTGCAGGCTGCCAGCACCAGCCGATGGCAGGGAAACTCCTTCCCTTTGACTTTTAAGACACAGTCCAGAAACTTATTGTGGTCCAACATATCTTTGAGTCCATCCTGGAGAAGAGTTTGCTGGTAGAGACGCAATTCTTCCACATGATCAAGAGGCAAGCCCATGGTGACGAGTAACCACTCGTTCTTTTCCGCAATCCTTCTTTTATGGATAAATATTGATGGCTGTATGGATACCTGAAGAAAGAAACTTGCTCAGAGCAGGACTCGCAGCCTCGCTGGCTTCCAGACCGCCGGCACACTGGGAATGTGAAACGCTCGCTACGCTCCCAGCTGTCTGTGTACTTCAGTTTCCAGCTTGGGGCTTTATATATAGACACAACGCTGCAGAGCTTAAGGAATCCATACTGCAGCATGTGTAAGCCGATCACCCTTTAATATGACACATTGGACAAGGAGGAAGGGAGGGAGCCGGGGGAACAGCTGTAATTCCAGCCTCAGTAATTCAGGAAGGGTCTGTCAGCTAGTGAGTCACCGCGGGGGGAGCAGGAGGTTTCACTGCCATGACACCTCGGGGGACGCGTGCGACCCATGGGCTTGGGAAGTGGCCTCTGGGTGAATCAAACGGCCCAATCTGCCTTTTGGGTCATGGGTGGCAAGGCTGGGACTTCCTCCTGACGATGCTAAACGGGCTGCTCCGAAAGTGCTGAACCTTTAGCTGTGCTAAAAATAGCCCGTGAAGTCAAAGCTGGAAAGATGCGCTAAGAGAGGGTCTTATGTGGGCTTTGTGGCATCCCCAGCTCCAGCCAGCCCCCGCCCAGGGCTGCTTTGCTGCACACGTTTGTCCCTTATTCTCCTCTAGAGTCACTTTTCAGGGGTCTGGAAGCGGGTGGGAAATGGAGATAGAGCTGTTTATTTACAGCCCTGTATGGGATACGAGACCTGTGCTGGAAGTTACTTTGAAATTCTCACTAAAGCAGGAGGTTTGAGGATTGCGGGACAGGGATGGCCCTTTTTCCCTGCATTGGGTGATGGAGTTCCCATCCCTGGAGGTGTTTAAGGAAAGAATGGATGTGGCACTCAGTTCCATGGTCTGGTTCAATCACAGGTTGGAGTCAATCCCAGAGCTCTTTTCCAGCCTCACTGATTCTGTGGCTCTGTCCTACATGCAAATGGACCGCAGTGGCACAGTCTCTGGGCACCTTGGCATCAATAAATCCATCTTTTCCAGATCCTGGTGGCAGAGAGAGTGTCTGAGGCAGAATAGAAGGAAAGGAAATGCAATGCTGGGCTTCAACTCACAGATTAAGACATGTAAACACAAGTACCTTGCAGTAAATTGAGGGTCTCCTGCTCAGGTCTTCTGGTTCATCACCCCCATGACGAACTCTAGAGCCACAGCAGGACAACCTGCCTGGCCTGGAGCTAATGCTTCAGAGTGGCTGAGCTCTCCAGCAGCTCTTGTGTCCTGCTTACCTGCCCATGGATGTCTAGGAAGTCCCATGGGCCCTCAAATGGCCAGTCCAGGCCCAGCTATTCCCACGGAGCTCACAAAGAAGCAAATCAGTTTTGACAGACACGGGTGAGCGGAGTAGCTATAATTATTTATACCCATAGTAAAACTCATGCATGAATCTGTTTTATCTCTTACTGTGGACCCTCTGGGCTGTCTGACACTCAGTGATGGCACAGATTTAATTAATGATTTAATTAAGCCTATGAAAAAATATTAGCCACTATTCTCAGTGTATTTAAAGCCACATAGCCCCTTACCCTGGCACGGATGTATTTATAAAAATTGTCTTCATGGTTTTCTAGAAGTGGGAGGAGGGAGGGAGCTGTACTGGTATGAAGCCCTTCTGTACTGGTGTGGTTCCAGCAGCATCTGGGAAGTACCAATATAGCAGGGAAATAATCACAAGCTGTTTTCAGAGCTCACATCATAAGCTCTTCCGTGCTGCTCATCTGTGACGGGATCAAGTTCTGAGTGCTGATCTTTGAACTGGGTTGAACTTCAGGAACCTTCGCTCCCTGACATCTGGGGCTGGACACCCCCATCCTCCTCTCTCTGCTCCCTGTGTGTTAGCTCTGTGCCATCCCAAATTTAATCCTGTGGTGTTGTGCCACCAGCTGGGATTTCCCCCCCTCCCTCTGCCTTTAATCTCCCTTGAGCCCTGCGTTGTTTTCCTTTTCGTTGTGCTGCCATCTGAGTTCCGCTTCCTTATTCCCACCCCACAGGATGCCCCTGCTAAAATGCAGCTACAGCTCATCCCTTAGAGGAGCTCTGGGACCTGGTAGGTCCCTGGCACCTCCCAGGTTTGTGTTTCACCCAGGAAAAGGGCACTGTGCTAGTCCCAAAGCTGCTCTGGGGATTCCATGGGTGTCAGTGGCTTTGTCCAGCAGCTGGAGCAGCTCCAAGGCTTGGGGAAGCAGCCCTGGTTTTCCAGGAGCTCTATCTCCCAGGTGCCCTGTCCCCCCGATGTGACAGGGCCACAGCCAGGGATTTCCAAAGGCCAATGGACTCCAGCAGTCATGAAGTGTGTCCCCAAGCGGGCAGGAGTCCCCCCAGGACATGGGAGAGGGTGAAGGTCCTGGTTTTCTCTGGAACAGAGTTAATTTTCCTCCCAGTGGCTGGTACAGTGCTGTGATTTTCTGATTTAGGATGAGGATAAGGTTGATAACTCACTCACATTTTGGCTCTTGCTGAGTCGAGGATTTTCAGTGTCTCATGCTCTGCCACTGGGGAGCTGCACCAAAAGCTGGGAAGCAGAATGGCCAGGAGAGCTGGCCAGAGAGATATTCCCTTTCACAGAACAAAATTCACAGTATATAATGGTGGAAATTACCCAGAAGGGAGCCAGCTGCTGTCTGGGGACAGGCTGGGCATCAGTCAGTGGGTGATGAGCACTTGTGTTGTGCATCACTTGTTTCTCTTGGGTTCTGTTGCTCTTCCTCCTCTCCTTATCATTATTATTATCATCACTATGTTTCATTTCAAATGTTAAACTGTTCTTATCTCAATGGACTTACCTGTTTACCTTTTCTTACTGATTCTCCTCCTTATGGGAGGGGTGAGGGGGAGTGAGTGAGTGAGAAACTGTGGGATTAAACCATGACAGTGAGGATACATCCTGAAGGGATGCAGTGTTGCAGGATCACTCCCTCCCACACAAAATGTTGGAACAAAAGGGATGAATGCAGAAATTTTAGCCATGTCAGGCTGAACAAGAAAGTGCCCAGCGCTATTAACTGGGATTTGTAATTGCAATAAAGAACTGCTTTTCTTGGCTTCTTGGTTGAGTTTTATGAAGGGGCAGGCAACAACCAGAGCAGATGAGATGCACTTCACCACAGAGATGAGCAGTGGATGAATCCCATCCTCCAGAGGCATTCACTGAGGCTGAGGGTGTCCTGTGCAAGGCTGAGCTGGTTGAGACAGCGCCAGGGTGCTCCTGGCCCACCAGACCTCCTGGGCTTGTCAGAGCAGCAAAAGCTGAAGGGATAACTCCTGGGAAAGGAGGGCAAAGCCCAAATTCTCCTGTGAAGTGTCTCTACCAGATCACTCTCTGGGCTGGTGTCTAAGATTAGCTCCTTCTGGCAGCTTCAGCAGATGCAGCTGCTGGGTAAATATAGATCCTTAGTGAATGGGCTATTTTCTCTCCTGGACTATCCAAGTCAGGAGGGCAGTGCAGAGTCACTGGGCTTTGCCATGTGAGTCACCCACTTCGGCACTGGGAGGTGACTCTGTTTGTCCTCCCAGGCAGCCCTGGGCCTCAGCTGAGCCACCACAGTGACAGAGCCCTCGGTCTCTGCAGCTCAGGGTGGTGCCAGGACACCCCTATGGAGGGGAAGAGATGACTTTAACTCTGCAGGAAGCACATGGTGGCAGAGCTGGTTTGATGGAAAAAGTAAATCTGAAATAATGGCGATGCCAAGAAACACCAACCAAAAGTCCAGCGGCGACAGGCGTGTCAAAAAGGGATGTGCCTGGCAGCTGGAGAGGTTTTGGGATGGGACAAGAGGCCACCAAGGCACAATACCTGCCCCTTACTCCCAGCATTGTTGGTCAGGCTCCCAGAAATAAAACCAACCTGGCTTCTAACCCAAAACCCACCTGGGTGACAGTTTAGTGGCCACAGGCTCAAGATATGTACGAAGGCAGAGTCAAAATAAAGGTGAGTGTGAACCGAGCTGCAGCACAGCCTTCAGTGTGGTGCTGCCACCAAGGTGGGTTTCTGCTGAAGTCAGAAATGTCTTGTGCCCCTGTTTTGGGGGGCAGGTGAGGACCTGCAAACAGATCCTTGTCCTCTCAGCTCCGGTGGCCGGGAATTGCCGGGGGTGTCACCTGCAGCAGCACAACAGGGACGAGCAGCAGCTGCCAGAGTTACCCAACGTTTATTTGCTACACAAATAAGTGACACTTACCAGGGACTTCACAAGAGTACTTTGGCAGAGCTGAAAGCTGGCTAGGAACCCATCCTGTTTCATCCACAGGGATGCACCACGCGTCTCGACCCACGTTGCACAGGGGTCTGGATCCTGCCCTCGCCCACACCCACACAACTCAGACATCATAAGGCCACTGAGAGTTACTCTAAAGTGCAAGAGAGCCAGAGCTATTTTTCAGCTACAAACCCACCTTTCCCCCAAGGCACTGTGTTTCACACACTCCCAAAGTCTGCTTCTCCAAGGAGTCTCCCATGGGCTTTCCCTCCACCGCCCAGACCCAAGTCCCCGCCCCTCATTCGGGGTTTTTCTGCTTTGGTTGTGTTTACCTGTGTGCTCACTCAGCCCTACAGCCGTGGGCTGTGCACACCAAAGGCAGCTGAGAGAAGGGATGGGTAGCTGGAGATGAGCAAGTGTTGGCTACAGCATGTTCTGTCCCTCAGCCATGGGCAGGAATGTGAGCTTAGACCTTTGTCCATGGCATATAACAAAAATTGAGGTGGGGTTTGGCTCGAGTCCCAGGATACGTGTCACAGCAGGGTGGTCATGGTGGCCACTTCGGTCTCAGATCCAGCAGTGCAGGGCCCTAAAAGCTCCAGCTATGGGACCTGGAGAGTCTCCTCTGGGAGACACGGGCTGTGGGAGAGCCCAGCGCTGGTGGACCAAGTGTTGTGGGAAGCAGGGGGTGGAATCTCTAGGCCTACACAATGCCAGACGGTCAGAAAAACGATGGGGATGGCTCTGGCATGAAAGAAATGTCCTGGGAGCTGCCTCAGCATCCTGCCACGCCTGGGGAGCCTGGGAAACATCCACTGTGCCTGATGGAAAAATCTTCCCTGCAGCAAGGGGAAAAGTCTGTGCCTTCCAGGTGACTTCTACGTGGATGAGCTACAGCAGTCCGATTGTCAGGAGGGCTTGGAGAGCCCTGGCCGGTGGCTGGCCTGGCAGCAGGGGCTGGAAGGGAGACGAGGCTTTGGGAGAAGGCTGCTGGTGCCTCCCCTAGTCCACCTTGGCCTTGTCACCCTTCTCCTCCTGCTCGATGGCCAGGACGCGCTCGCGCTCCTTGATCAGCTGCACTCCGCAGTAGGTGATGAACCAGATGGACAAGGTGCTCACGGGGAAACCTGGGGCAGGGAGGGAGACACAGTCATCCGTGATACCTTGGGAATTTTAGCTTCTATATTTTTCATGTAACTCTGGAGCTCCTGTTCTCACATCCCAGACAAAACAATTCCTCTCTGGGCCTGAAACTCAAGGACACCTCACTGTCTTAGGCCCCAAAAATGTAAATATTAGAGAAATTGGGGGGGAAAGCTTGGGATAGATGACTTCATTACCTGAGGTTATAATTGGAGGTCTAACCCTGATGTGCAAATGGACCAAAAATTACAAAACACGAAAAACCCGTGACCCGTCGTCCATTCTGGGTGCAGCCCTGGGTGGGCTCTGACTGCCCAAATGTACCCAGAAGGCCTTTGAATAAATATCTGCTTTTTATTCTCTTCATTTTGTCTGGCCTCTGTTCTAGGTAAGCCCAGGACAAGGCATCATCCAGCTGTGCTTGCTGGTCTCACAAGGCCAATTCTTCACCAGCACAGCTGCCTCTCAGGGGAGGTTGGGAGGTCCCACAAGCTCATGATGGCCAACGACCTTTTCCATCATAGATCCAGCCCTGCAGCTTCACGGAGAGAAGAGGGAAATCCTCAGGGTCAGATTTTAGATGAAGTTGTGCCTGGGCCCACCAAGGCACCATGGAGTGCAGCTAATGTGGGGACATGCCGGAGGGGCTTTGAGCCCTCTTACCCCCAAAATCCTTCTGCTCCCCAAGTTCAGACATCGTGGTTGACTTTCTGCCCGTTGAACCTGCCCATGTCCATTGTTGCTCAATACTGGGACCTTCTGGAAGATCTGGGCCCCACTGATGCTGAGGATCAACCCCAGCCTTGCCCTGTACTCAGTGGGGACACTGCGTGCACTCAGGGAAATATGTATTTCTGTCACCTACGTCAGTGACAGAGCCTGGAGCTCTCCCCCCCACTTAGGAAGGGTCTGATGGCATTTGCAATCACAAATCCGGTATCCACAGCAGAGGGGTGGATCCAGGGTTTGTTCCTGCTAGAACAGGAGCTCTGCAATGAATAATGCAACCAGCAAAAGCCAGCGAGCTCAGCGGGCAGGCACTCCTGGCACTCTGTGCCCAGAGCATGACATTATCCATTCCCCACGCCAGCCCCATCCCGGACAGGGCTGGAGGACGCCGGTTCCTGATGGCTATTTATACCCTGGGCAGCTCAAGAAGGCTTCAAAACAGTGCCACAATCCACTGATTAGAAATGTACAGACTGCAGGATGAGGATTTGTACCTGTCACCTTCAGGATGAGGCAGGAATATCTGCCGAAGCAAGGGAATGAGGCAGCACGAGTCAATCCCTTCCTGCAGCAAGGGGACCATTTCACAGGCAGGGACTCTGAGGTGAATGTGACCTTTGCAGTGCTCCAGGGAGCCTAAACCAGTATCAGGCTGTGCCAGGAGCTTCCAGCACACCTGGAAGGCAGCTGGTAGCCCAGAGCACTCAGTGAGGAGCGTGGGGGCTAAGAAACCACTGCCTGCACTTTCTGCACAAGAATTACGGACATTTGGAGCAGCCACATCACAAGCCAGTGGCCAGGGCACTTTGGATCCAAAAGGACTCAAATTCCCAGTCCCCAGCTCTCGTACCAGTGTCCCCCATTAAGACAGGGGTCTCAAGGCAGCACCTTACCTGCCACGAGGAGTCTCTTGGTCACCAGCAGTGCAAAGTCCAGGCTGTTGAGGGCCAGGATGTTGTAGAGGACGATGGCCCAGAAATTCACCGCCCCAAAAGCCGCCCTGATCCGCCGAGACATGGCCCCTGACAGTCTGGCCTGTGGGGGGGAGAGGAGCAGAGGGAAAGGGGTCTGTAAGGAAAGCGGGTGCCTGGTGCAACTCCAGCAAACTCCAGCTGGGATCCCAGAGAGGAGGCAAAAATCAGAGCAGCCTTTAGCGCCTCTGGGATGAAGAAATATAAGGACAAGGCAAAACTGCTCTGCTGCTTTAGGGACTCTGGACTGGGTCCTGTGGGTGGGGACAAGATGTTTGACAGGGTTTTGTGATAATTGTAGAATCACAGACACATGGAATGGTGTGGGTTGGAAGGGACCTTAAAGATCATCCTGTCCCACCCCCTGCCATGGGCAGGGACACCTTCCATTACCCCAGGTGGCTCCAAGCCCCATCCAACCTGGCCTTGGACACTTCCAGGGATCCAGGGGCAGCCACAGCTTCTCTGGGCATCCTGTGCCAGGCCCTCACCACCCTCAGAGGAAAGAATTTCTTCCCAGTATCTCATCTAACCCTGCCTTCTCTCAGTGTGAAACCTTTACTCCTTGTCCTGTCGCTGCACATCCTTGTCTCAAGTCCCTCTCCGCTTCTCTCAAAACCCCTTTAAAATGAAATGCTTGAGTCCTGCTTTCTCCACCTCTTGCCTTGGCTAAGCCACTCCTCAAGGCAGAAGAATCTGCTGTATACCAGGATTATTATTAGCCCTACATGCAAATCACTCCCGGGTCCTGGTAAAAATAGTTTCTTGGGAATTAAAAAAAAAAAAAA
>VZTJ01006073.1:877621-917964 GCA_013397795.1 Orthonyx spaldingii
TCCAAAAAAAAAAAAAAAAAAAAAAAAAAAAAAAAAAAGAGGGCAGCAGCCCTGTGTGGGCAGGGTGCTGGTTGCCTGTTTTGGCACTGCCAGGAGACCTGAGACATCCCACAGCCTCTCGCTGTGAGCTGTGGAAACAGGGACAAGGAGGCAACCAGGCAAAAAAACCTCTTTAGCAAGGATTTCCAAGCTATTTTCTGCAAAAATTAAAGTCAAGGAAGGATCTGCTGCTGGTATCAACAACTGTAAAAGCAGGCACCTTACCCCCATCCCCTCCCAGGGCCCCCATCCCGGGGGATGCGGTGGGAGCGTTACCTCGGGATGCCTCGAAGATGCCGCTGCCGCTGTAGAGCACAGCACAGGTCACCACCAGCGCGTAAAAGCCCAGCTCGTAGCTGGGCAGCATCGCTTTGATCCCCATGGCGGGAGGTCACAGCCCCGGCCGGCACCGGGGATCCAGACCTGGGAAAAGGAAAGAGGAGAGGGAGGAGAACGGGGGATGAGAGCTCACCTGCCCTCCCACCCCTCTGACACCCCGAATTCCTGCTGCTCCCCCCCAGCCCTGCTTTGGGGGCTCCCCTGGAGGCTGAAGGGAAGGAGAAGAGGGTCACACCTGGGGCTGAGCCCCGGGGCACAGCTCAGGTGCGAAGAGGTTCCCACAAACCCCACCCGGAGCCAGGATTTGGGGCGTTCCTGACGAGGGGCTCTTCCCGTCTATCCCGATGTCCAGAGCTGCTCCAGGGTGCCAGCTGGGCAGGATGGGGCTCCTCCAGCGCGTCTCTGATGTCCCCCCCTCTAATTCCCACTTGGATCCATGGAAGGGATCCGGGATAGAGCACGGAGACCCCGCTGGTGGAGGTTCCCCCACCTCCTGTGCCCTGGGCCCCCGCTCACCTGTGCTGGGCTTTCACCCAGGCTCCGGTTCTCGGGGGGCTCCCAAAGCCCCGTGGTCCCCAATTTCCCCGGCCAGGAGCCTTTAGGACCCCGCAGACACGGCCGAGCCCCCCGGCGGCATCAGCAGCGCTCGGGGGATGCCGGCACCCAGCCCCGCAATTAGCCCCGGGCTAATTACTCCTGCCGAGGCTAATTAACCTCGGCGCGACGTGCCTTGCAGCTCCGCAGCTTCCCCGCCGCCTGTCCGGCGGCTGCCAAAACGCGGCTCGGGGCTGCAGCAGGCGGGATGAGGCGGGACAGGGGGACAGGGACAGAGGGAGACGGACAGACGGACAGGGACTCCCTCCCCCAGCACTGGCACACCCCACCCGCGATCATCCCTGAGAGCGCTGGAGGGATTAAGGAGTAAAAGGCGCCTCGCTCACCCTCTGCTTTGGCTTCTGCGGTTATTAAAATAATTCCATATGAAAACTAAAATAATATTAAAATTATTGTTTTCATTTTAAACGGTTATTCTTTGTTCGGTCGCCGAGGTTTTAAGCGGGGGGCAGGGCGGTCCTTGGCAGCGATGCGGGGTGACCCCATCTCCCCCCGGCGTGCACCAAACGCCTTTCCCGGGGGGAATTTCGGGCTCATCCTTGGGGGGAATTTCGGGGGTCGCCCCGCGGTCACTCCCGCTGCGGGCGGGCGCTGCCACCGCGCTGCGGTGCCCCTGCGGCGGGAGGGCACGCACGGAGCCGCCTTTAAAAAGCTTTTATTCCTGCTTTCCAAGCTTTTCAAAGCTTCTTTTTTTTTTTTTTTTTAATTTTTTTTTTTTCCGGCGAGGGAGCGGGCGAGGCCACCCCTCAAAGCAGCCGGCCGTGGCAGTACCCGACCCTGCGGGGGGCTCGGGGGCTGGCGGGGACCCCCCGGACAATTTTAACTCCTGATCCCTCCCGGGCTGCCCAGTGAGGCTCGGGGGGTCCCAGCACAGCCCCCGCAGCTCCGAGTGAGGAGCAGCATCCTCATCCTCATCTCCCGCTGCCTTCCCCGGCCCCGGCGGGCGCTGGGGACGGGCAGAGGTGACAGAGAGCCCTGGAGGTGTCACCAGCCGCAGCGTGGTCCCCCCAGCCCCCATCGCCCCCGCTACTGACCTTGAGCCCCGGGGTCGCGGGGGGAGGCGGGCGAGGGTCGGGATCCAGCGTCCGGCACCGCGACGGGGGCAGGAGGGGGAAAAGCGACAGGGGGCAACCGCAGAGGGTCTGGGGGATCGTTACTTTGCCCTACAGCATCTCTTAGCCCGGTTTGGGGGGGGTGCGGGTGTATTTTTGGGCTGCCGTCCCCCACCTTGCCCCTGGAGGAAGTTTGGCTGGGAGTGGAGCGGAGCAGGCGGGAGGTATTTTTATTTTAGAGCAGCACTGCAGAGGGGGGTGGCTCGGGAGCTGTCTGTCACGGCAGCTGCCGAGAGGACCCGTGCTGGCTGCCAAGGCTCACCCCGAGCCAGGGGAGCCGGCCCTGGCAGCCCCGGGGCACGGCAGCCCCAGCAGGGACCGGCTTCCTCCCAGGAGGGGCTGGGTCCCCACTTCCAGCCCTGTAAAGGAGGGGGTGGCCCCCATCACCTTGTTCCAGAGGGAGAGATCATTGCGTGGGGATGCGGAAACTGAGGCACGGAGCCAAAAAAGAACTGTAATTCCTACTCAGCTTGGGTAGCGTTTAGGTCTAAATGAGGTTCGGGGGCTGCAGCATCTCCTGCTCCCGGGTCAGAAGCGTCAGGACCAGAAGGAATGGCCTCGAGATGTGCCAGAGGAGATTTCAGTTGGATATAATTGAAAATTCCTTCAGTGGAAGTGCACGGGAACAGGCTGTGCAGGGAAGTGGTGCGGTCACCATTCACAAAACCAGGGGGATGTGGCTGCGGGGGACACGGTTCAGTGGCGGGTTTGGCAGTGCTGGGTTAGCGCCCGGGCTCAGCGATCTCAGAGTTCTTTTCCAGCCCTGATGACTCTGGGATCTCTACAGAACACCTCTGGGGTCTCCCTCTCGGCTTCCAGCGTCCCCAGCAGCGGATAGGAAGGGGCAGGGTTGGGTTGTGGCCTCTGTTATTTCAGGGTGGACAAACACAGCTGAGCCAAGAGCAAAGTCCCCACAGCCCCAGGGTCAGGCCCGTGCCCCCGTTTTCACCGAGCCCCTGTGAGGTCTGGGCACAGCTCGCCCTGGGGCCGGCTCCCTGAGCATCTCCCGGGCTGCCTGGGGGGCCAGGGAAGAGAAACGAGGCAGAGAACCCCGAATTACAAATCCCTGCATGGGCTGTGAGCTTTGGGATGAGATGCTGCGTTCTGGGCTCCGCAGGGATGATCTGCAGGACTGGCAGCCTCCGGGTCAGCCCAGCTTTGCTGTTGCACTGGCTGAGGACAAAAAAAGGGTTTTTAGCATCATTTTTCACCTGGTGTGCACAGACAGAGGCTCTCCCAGGCCAGGGATGGGTGGTAACACTTTCAGCACCTAAGGAGCCGCTTTAATCTGCAGCAGCCAGGCAGGATTCAGCCCCGGAGCTCCAGCCCGGCTCCTGCAGCTCCATCCCTGCCCGGGGACTTGGCTCCCGCACCTCGGCAGTAATTGACTGGCTGCTTAGAGGCGAGGTAATTAAGAGATCGGTGCAGATAAGAGAGGGACGCGATTCCTCCTCACAATTCCTCCTCACAATTCCTCCTCACAACTCCTCGGCTCCCGGTGCCTGTGGCAGGGAGAGGTTTATGCCCAGCCAGGGCCGCACATCGGGGAAATCAGCCTGGGAATGCAGCCGGACATGGGCTCCGTGTGCTGGTGGGGAGGGGCAGCGAGGCAACGAGGAAAGGCAGATCCGTGTCACCCCCAAAGCCACTCACTCCCCATCCCACGCAGGAAGCAAGGCCAGTCCCCAAATCCTTTTTTTCCTTTTTGTCACAGCCCCGTGGTGCTGCTCCCCTGGGCACTGGCATCCAGAGAGTTTTTCCACCTTCTTTATTGTTTTAATCCTGAGAAATCCGTGATCCTGCTGGATTCAAAGTGCAACACAGGTGAAGGGCTGGGCAGGGGTTTTTCATGAGGCTCTGGGAGCTGTGGTGATAAAAATAATTTAGCTTTAATTTATAGATATTATAAAATATGAAACCCCGCCCTTGCTCCTGATTTCTGGTATAATAGGATTTATTTCTAATGTGACCGGCGTGCCTTCCTCAGCACAGGGGACATTTCTGTGTTTTACTGCCCCAGTGTTTATGGCTTTGAGCTGCTTTAAGTGATATTTTTTCAGATATTTGGGGGATTGCTGGAAGTTGTGGCACAGGATTGGAGGCCAGGCCCCTCTTTAGTGTCTGAGACAGGTGGTGGGGTTCAAGGAAAGGCACTTGGCTCTGTCCCAGTGAGGCTTGGGACAAACTGGACACGTTAATGGGGACACCAAAAAGCCTCCTGGCTGGAGCAGAAATTTGAATGGGAAGCACAGAAGGTTTTAATCTTAGAATCCCAGAACAGGTTGGAAGGGACATTGAAGTTCCTCTAATTCCAATCCTTGCCATGGCAGGGACACCTTCCACTATCCCAGGCTGCTCCTAGCCCTGTCCAGCCTGGCCTTGGACACTGCCAGGGATCCAGGGGCAGCCACAGCTTCTCTGGGCGGGCCTCCCCACCCTCACAGGGGAGGATTTATTCCCAATATCCCATCTAAACCCACTCTCTGTCAGTTTAAAGCCATTCCCCCTTGTCCTACACTCCATGCCCTCTTCCAAAGTCCCTCTCCTGTTCTCACAGGTCCCACACTGATTGTTTTTACTGCCTGGGGTTGTCCCATTGGGTCCTTCATGCAAACATCGCTGGGAACTGCCAGCCCCACCAGGATGGCTCAGGAGAGGGGGACATGTCCTCCATCCATCCATCCATCCATCCATCCATCCATCCATCCATCCATCCATCCATCCATCCATCCATCCATCCATCCATCCATCCATCCATCCATCCATCCATCCATCCATCCATCCATCATCACCCCCAGGACCCCTGTCAGCACCCCCAGAATGGCTCTGCCCGTCCCCCCAGCACACACTGACCCCATCCAGGGTCCCAAATCTGCAGCCACCCCAGGGAAAGGCTTTGAAGGAGACTCCCCCCACTTCCCCCCACCCAGCACCAGGTCAAACCCTGCTGCCTTCAGCTCCTCCCCTCACAATCCGCCCCCATTCCCCAAGAATGCCCCAGTTAGGGCAGTGCCAGGCTGGAATGACCCCTCTGTTCCTTGCTGCCACACTGCATCCCCCAGATCCCTCTGCTCCCGAGGTTCAGCCCCTGCCTGGGGATGGCTTTGGAGCTGTAAGTGGAGACTCCCAGGGATTTGGGTGGCATTTGCTGAGTGAGGCCACCCTGTCCCATGGGAGCAGCCAGCTCAGGAGCAGGGCCCGGAGGGGAGAGGATGAAGGGAGAAATGAGAAACCCAATACCCCCCTTGGCTCTGTCGTGGCTTAATTTAGAGCACAGGGGCTCTGCCAGAGTGTTTTTCCATTTAAAGCTCAACCTCTTCCCTTTTATCCTGCACTGTGCCTTGCAGGGCAGTGGCAGCTGCTGGCTGGGGCTGCTGGGGGGGCCAGAAAAGCAATTTCCAACTCGGTTCCCCTTTTCCACCAGCTTCCTCCCCATTTCACCCCCATGAAGGACTGAAATCCGTCTCCTCCTCCCATCCCTGTCCTGCTTTGGAGCCTCTGGGAAGGCAGGAGCCACCCACAGCCCCAGTTCACAGCTCTAAATCCCAGTGGGATGGGTTTTGACCCCCCCAGCCGATCCTGTACCCCTTGTCCCAGTGCATCCCAGGGCAGGGAGAGCTCTCCTGTGTCAATGCCTGTGTTTAACCATCCTGATGCAACTTCATTCATGTCACAGCCACTTTGGAGAGCTCTTTGCAGGTAAACTCCTGGCAGCAGGCCCAAAGGAAAGGAGGACAATTCATCAAAGATCATTTATTCCCAGCAGTTGAGCTGTACTTTAAAATGGGATGCATCCATCAGGCACTTTATGGCTGCTCCATGGCAGAGACGGGATTTGGCTCAGCCCAAGTTTGGAGAACTCATATTTGGAGTTAAGAACTGGCCAAATCCTAACAAGGAGTGCCCATAACAAAATGCTGGCAGCAAAATTAACTTTAACTGTACCCACCAGCCTGTGCCAGCGTTGTCACCTTCAGCCTGTCACCACCATCAGCTGCAGTGAGGGACTGAAAAAACTCAAGAGCTTATCAAAAAGCTGCCTGGGACACGACTTCTCACTGGAGGAGGGTTGTCCCGGTGAGGAAATGCTGGGGACTCACAGTGCTCTGGTCTAAGAGAGGCAGAACGATGGCTGGCTGCAAACTGGAGCCAGAGAAATCCAAATTAGAATTGAAATACAGGATTTTAACAGGCTGGTGATTATCCACGAGGGAAAAAACCACTGAAAGTTCCAAGGGAACCAAGGTTTGTGGTGATTTCATACCGAGATCATTTATATTCCTAAAAGAAATGTTGCAGCTCAAGCAGCACAAGAAGTGTGCTGGAGAGATCCTGGGGCTGAGGAGCAGCAGTGTGGGGATTCTGCAGGCAGGGAGAAAAATATTGTCATTGGTTTTGTTCCCTGAGTGATGGGTTGGGGCACAGGGGGCTGCTGCTCCCAGGGTCTGCCAGGGTTTCCCATATTCAGCTGTAAGAAAATCACTCTCATCCCTTGAAATTGGGAACCAGCAAGAGCCAGCACGGGGACAATTCAGGCCAGGTCACTGTGGAAGTGCAGGGAAGTGTATTTCAAAATTAATTCAAAATCCTGAGAAGGTCTGGACATTCTGCCCCCCACTCTTTGCACACTTCCAGGAGAAGCAGCTGCTTATAGGCACAGGCTGCCTAAATATACTGGTTTATAGTGGTTGGATTCTTTCTTTGTCAAGGCATCTGGTGGTGTAGAGAAAAGGAGAAAAGTCTTCTGTGCAGCCCCAAACAAGCACAATTTTAAAGGAATGAGTGATGCAGCACCTGAGAGGAGGTTTGCAGGAGCCATGTGTGCTCTGTGACATCCCAGTTTCCTCCCTGTGCTCCATGGGCTGACTCAGAGCCCTTTTCCTGGAGAGAGGCTTGATCTTCCCTGGGACAGGGAACAAGGAAGGGCAGCAGATGCCTCTGCTCTGCTCCTGGGAAAATATTACTGATTCACACTCCTGTGTAAGTGAAATCAGAACCCGCAGCTCCAAGCTACGGCCTGAATTTAGCAGCCACTGCACAGCACAGTCCCCACAGCCCTGCCCCTGCTCAGGCAGCTTTTCCAAGGGATCTGCTCACTCCTGCAGGGCCTTAAAATCCCTGTCAGAGGATCCCTCCCCTCTACAGAGTCATCAGGATGGGGCTGAACAGAAACTGAAACCGTGGCTCGCTCTCAACCCAGGATTTATTCCCCCAGTTGTCCAGAGATGGTTGAGGGTTGCAAGATGCTTTTTCCTCTGATGGCAGGAAAAACACGGCAATGAACGGTCCTGCTTTTTGGGAGAGAGGCACCTGAGAGCTTGGCTGAGCTCTGGGGGAGTGCTGGGGATGTGGAGCAGCCTTGTGAGCACAGGGAGGGTGAATTCCCTGTCAGCTCCCAGGTGCTGAGCTTACCCCCAGCCCCCTGACCTCCTCCATCAGGGACTCCTGGAACTGTTTGAAAAGAGACATTTCTTGAAGAGGGACATTTCAGAACCTAAGCAGGAGAACAGACAGGGACAGCACATCTGGAGTGACTCCTGCTCTGCTTGTTTCCACTGTGCCCAGGGGAGTCAGGATGAAAACCCCGTGCTGGGGAAGGCAGCAGTGATTTTCCTACCCACAAATCCACCTGGCACTGCTGCTGTTGGCTGGGGTTAAAGCCTGACGAGCTTCAGGCTCATAAAAAGAGGCTGACAAAGCAAAGCAGCGAAAGAAGAGCTTTCAAGACTTTCAAGTGAGAAACAAAGCAGCACTGTACAGAAACGACTGGCTCTCCATTTGCCTGGAATCCCCAAGGCTGCTCTGCACTGGCAGGCTGCATGGCAATGCCTGATTAGCTTGCACTCCGTGTCCTCACTGTGCTGCAGGAGAGAAGGACAGGGCTGGGAGGCTTTGCAGCAGCTCCAGAAGTCCCAGCACTGCTGCAGTGAAGACCTGCCTGCATTCTGTAGCGTTTCTTCCCAGAGAGAACAAGATTTGCCTGATGGATGAATGCACAGACCCAGAAATATTCATAACCTGGATGGCAAATTTGGTATGGAATGAGCAGAATTTAAGGTAGGTTGAGCCATTGCAGGGCTGATCTGCACAGCTTTCCAGAGGAAGCTCCACTGAGTTCAGAGAAGTGCTGCCAATATGTTCAAGCAAAGAAAGACGTTGGACTGGTGAGGGGAGCCCACCCAAAGCTGATTTGCAGATAGTCCCAGGCCAGCTAATCCTGAAGTGCTACAGAAAGCCTGAGGCAGGCAGGTATCAGTGTGGGGATAAAAACAGAGCTTGTTTTGTTCTAAGGAAGGGGGCTGGCCTGACTTTTGTATAGCAAATTCCTTCCTGAGCTGATAATGGCAGCAGCAGATTGAATATTGAGCCCTCTCAGGGCACACAGTGCTGAAACCTGGGAGGTTTTGCCCAAAATCCCCCTGCAGAACTGCAGCTTCCCAATCTGCACCAGGCAGCCCTGCCTGCCAACCCTCACAGACAGAATTTGCTGACACAGAAAACCTTCACTTTTTGTATTTCATCTCTGTTTCTCCTCCTGCAAATGTTGAAGAAAGGACACGATCTGAGGCTGCAACACGACACTGCCACTGCATTTCAACTCCCAGGCACGGTGTTGGGCTCTCCCCCTGCTCTGCAGCCCAGAGGACTGGGAATATCTGGCTTAACTCTTCTCTTCTCCCTGCTCCTGAAGGGCACATGAAAAGCTGCTCTTCACTCGCTCTATTGTGTCTCCATACAATCGCAAATCTTCGTGTTTCTTTCTCACAGTCTCCTCCAGATTAGCCCTCAGAGTTTCGTTCTCATTCAGCTGCATTAAAAGCCTGCAAGGAAACAAAAGGAAAAAAACTTCCCTGTGAGCTGGGGAGCTTCAAAGCAAATTAGAACAGTTGCCTCTGTTCTGGGGAAGAAACACTGAAACCCAGGAGCGGCGGTGATTTTATGACAGCCGTGAGAAAGAGCAGACTGAGCACCTGCTCCTCCTCTCCCTGAGGCTGGAAAGAGCAATCCCAGCGTGCAGAAAGGGAGAACATACCTCGTGCACAGCTCCTCTACCTGAGACTGCAGGGGCAGCGTGGACAGGGCTTCAGAGAGCTCCTTCCTGTCCCTCACGTGTGACAGGAGCCTTGCCTGGGCTGTAGATTCAACCACAGAACGGAGTTTCAGTAAAACAACAAATCAGTGTTGGCACCACACTGAGTCACAACAGCAAGGAACAGTGAATAAATACCAGGGAATCTCTTAAATTCTATGTTATATCCATAAATATATGCCAGGCTTATTTTAATTTTCTTCCAGCAAAATGAAAACATGATGGATTTGCATTTCAGGGCTAAATATGTGCCTACATGTGTGGAGAGGAAAACAAGGAATCCAAAATATTTAAGTGACCCAAACAAGAGGTGACAGAAAGGATTATTTTGATGCTAAACTTGTAATTGTGTTTCAGATTATGACAACTGTTGCTTCCTGAATGTCTGTGACAAAGCTTGCACGTGGCACCCATTGAAGCAACTTTTGTCAAGCACTTTGATCCTCAGCATAAACACAATGCAGGTTAAATGCACTTCAAGGTGCAAGGTTCTAACCCAGGAGTGCTTTCCTAAATTAAAGTCTACCCAAAACACGCAGCTCTGGTCATTCCAAAAGGACTCAGAAGCTTCTCTCAGGGTTAAAGGGAAAATATAATTCAGATTTACTGCTGGGACTGGAGAAGCAAAACCTGTGACCAGGGAATTCCTGCAGTGGAAGGAGAATGGGAGAAGTGTCCAAGGAGTGCAGGAAGGGAGCACAGCTATTGCAGAGGGTGCTGAACTTATCCCAGCACTGAGGGGCTGCAGGGTGGTCTCTGCTGTAGACAAAAAGTTGAATCATTTTAGTAAATGTAAATAAATGGCTTTCTCTAAAATAATCAATGGCCAGCACTACCTACCTGGAGCCAGGTAACATGAGGGAAGGATTTGTGTGGTTCAGCCCCAAATAAATTGTAAAAATTTAAAAAAACAGCTAAATGAAGAAAACAACAGGCTTGGGTGGCTGCAGTCCTTATAAGTGGGAATAAGCCCCATGACAATGAACAGCCAGGCTGGTACCTGGCTTGTGATTCTACTGAACATTGCAATTGCTGGGTTGTGCTTGTTGCTGACATTTTGCACATTTCTGTGTCCCTTTTCCCAATTCATATCCCTCACAACACCAAATGCATCCAAATAAGTACATTTGGTATTAAAACACTAAATCCTCCCCGTGTGGAATATCTGAAAGCACCTGGTTGGAGAGTACTGAACTCTGACAAAAACAAATGAGAAGAAAAGGCTGCATTGTGTAACCAAAAAATGCTTTTGATCTTGAGGCTGTGCTTTACAGGGCTGAGGAAAACCTGCTGTTACTTACCTATCCCTCCTCTGGGAATATTCTTTGATAATTTGGAATTTGGATAAGACAGGGAAAAAAGCACAGAAAATGAAAAGCATGAATAATTTTAGAACACAACTGGGTTGTTTCCAGCTACTTAGCATCATTATCTACTCCCCTTGAATTGAAGAGACCAGAAACATTAGATTAGCAATTAGATCAGCTCTCTCCAATTCTGCACTTCCAGAAAGAAAGGGAAATATTATGTTAATTAACAGCTTCTCTAGTCTCTATTTTGTATTCAGGCTTTTCATTTCTTCTTATTTCCTCAACCACTGGCATGAAAGCACTGAGATAACCTCCATGCTCTGCTGAAGAGGTGTATAACAGACTCGTGGACTTGGTTCTTGTGCAAACTCCAGAGAGTTTCGGCACATCACAAAGCTCTCATCACAGCAAAGTAGTGAAATACATTGTTACCTACTCATCTCGTGGATTTAGAGAGGATTTCTCCTTATTAGCCTTACTGCCAATCCTTTTCTACTTTTGCTTTTAGTCCTTAAGCAGAGGAGATTAATGAACTAAATATTTAGTGAGAGGGAATCTGTCAGCTGGTGAAAACAGCTTCTTCCTCTGGCTGTGAGGTGCCAACTACCAGAGAGGAGTTACTAAAACTTTACTACAGCACAACTAAACCTGACCAAAATGCCTCAGGACCTGGAGAGTTTGTCTCTCTTGGAGCTTGCAAGGGGAATCTTTGATAACAGGACACATCAACACTTCACCAGGTTGTGCAAAAATCTAAGCACTGAAAAATTCAGTTCAATTCTGTACAAGGCAGCACCAAAATGCTCCCACAGCATTTTAGTAAGAAGTGCACCACTGAGAGCTGCATTCCCACAACCTGGCCCTAAACACACCCTGATTTTTCCCTCTGGGCACCTGCAGAACCATAGGAGGGCTCCAGAGCCTCTCACTTCCAAACTCCACTGGGCATCACCATGAGGATCCCATCAAAACTCTTCTGTGAGGCCCAGCACTGCTCTCTTAGCCAGATGAACGTCCTGTACCCCAAAGGCCAAAGGCTGCAGAACTTTTATCTCCAAACACTTGGTTTCTATTGAGAGCTAAATTTTCCTGCCCTACTTTTTCTGCTCTCAGTTAATACAGGTGAGACAGCTCTGAGAATCTCACACAAAAACCTGAGAAAGGGTCAGTGTGGGCTGAAGCCCCTTCCAAGGACACAACAATCCTGCTCTAAGGAACAAATCCATGTTTTACAGACAGGAGTAGGTTTGAAGCACTCATTCAGCCCCCACTCAGGATAAAGATTTTCTGAAGGGCTCATCCAAGCTCTCTGATGAGGTTTGTGGTCCCTCTGGTCACCCTAACTCAGCCTGACACCATCCCAACATTTGCCAAATTGGAATTCCCCTCCCTGCTGCTCATCTCCTGGCATTTGAAGCCTTTTCACTTTATCAAAATACACATAAAAAGGGAAACCACTGGAAAAATTTCCTTAAGAATATGTGCCATTTTATTGGTTTAGACACTTTACAGAATCAGAGTCCTTAAGCAATAAAAAGGATCTGATCAGGGAAATAAAAATTTAACATCCACCATGAATTCTTCTTCTTTAACTATGCCAGGGAGGCTTTCATATTTATAGCAGGAGATTATCACGTTCATGGGATAATAAATTACACCAGATCTAATTACTTCATCACCAGCAATAGTTTTTCATAGGCACTGACAGGCCTTAAATTGGGATGTGTCCTTTAATTCTGCTCTTAACCTTCAGCTCAATCCCTCAGGCACGAGTGCAAAGGGAGCTCTGGGCCTGGGGGCACCACAGAGCAGGGCAAAGCTTTTTTTTTTTGGAGTTATCCCATGGAAACACGCTGCAAAAATCCTGATCCCGCTCAGACCTGTGGGAAAACCCTCTTGAATGAAGAGGGGCCAGGATTTTGCCTGCTCCTGCCTTGCTGCTGGGTCTGAGCAGGTCCCAACACCACGTGCAAGGTCAAACACCGGGCGGGGTTTGGCAGATGGAGCCCGAATGTTGTCGCTGTCTGTTAAGCACAGAGGTGAAACAGGGGACGTGGCTGGGGCTGAGGGCTCCCCCTCACCTGTTCTGCTCCTCGGGGGAGGTTTCTGTGCAGTTGTGCTGCTCCCTGCATCCACCTGCAGCTTTTCAAGCTGCTGCTCCAAGGTGTCGCTTCGGCACTGCTCTTCCTGAAGCCTCCTCTTAGCTTCCAAGACTTTGTTGTTGCTTTCCTCCACCCTGACAGGGAAAAAAAAAAAAAAAAGGAGTTCAGCTCATTTGTGTCATGTCTACGTCAAATCAGGCTTGGTACTGAGTCCTGCTTCCTGCTGCAGAGCTCCCAGCTGAAGGGAAAGCACTTCCCATGCACCCAAAGGCAGAAATCCCAGTGAAATTGTTCCAGATGACACCTTCCCAACATGGAAAGAGAATTAACTCGTGAATACAGTTGGAAACAATGGGTTTGTTAATGGAGGTGGCTCAGATCCCTGAATTCTGGCTCCCTGTGTGAATTCACCCCTCAGACGAGCAGGAAAGCTGTGGATTGCTGAGGAGGCAGAGATCTTTTATTACAGGAATAATAAACTGCATTTTTTTAGACACTCTGGGGAAACTTGGAAGGAAGATAGTTTATGAAAACACAGTCTAACATTTGCGTCAGTTATCTGAGAGGAAGAAAAGAAACTTGAGGTTGCTTTTAATAAACTTGGCCATTAGACACAACCATGGATGGGAGGGAGTGGAAAAGAAACTGGTGGGAACAACACAGAAGAGCAAATTGTCTCTCTCTATCCTGCATAACCTCAGAGAATCAACTACAAAAATCCCACAGATGCTGCCAGTGGGGCAGTGACTGATACCAAGTGATTTCAAGGAGTTTAAAGCTAAAAAGAAACACAAATTGACTCATTGGATTGGATTGAATAAAAGAATTTCCCTCTTGACCCCATGGGTGCAAGCTGGTTACTCTCTGAATCAAGAGACTTGATTAGTTTATTTCCCTCCTAGCTGGCATAACTAAAAAAAAAAAAAATTATTACTGTAATAAAATTATATCACTGGCTTAAAAATGTAGCTACAGGCAAGACTCGACCTCCTGTGGCAGTGAATTCCCAGGCTGGTGATGTGCTGTGAGACCTTTTATTCCTCTCAGTGGCTCTGCATTCACTAAACTTTCATTTGACCCTGGTGTTCCTCTGGCATCCACTTCACACAAAAAGTAGAGGAAAAATGGCAAGATCTGTAGGGTTTTTTTATGGAATCATCTGCCAATAGGAATAATTTAAACTGAAATGCTGTAGCAAAATCCCACTGTAGCAATTCCCAGTGCTCTTCTCTTGATTTAAGCATTCTCTGTGTTACCTGAGCTTTGTTACACCCCAGCAGTGGAGGGAAGAGGAGCAAAGTCTGATTTTTTAAAACATATTCACGTTGAAATCTGACTGGTGCTATATTACCCCGAGGTCTTCCAAGAGTTATTGCACACAGTCTCACAAAATTTATGTTACCTGCTTGATAAATGTGTGAGCTGCTGAATCATCAGTTTATGGCACATTTTACAAGCAACTGTGCATTTCATTGACTCTGGTTTTCATTATCCCATGTTGGTGGTGGCCACACTTCAGTTACCACTCACAGCCCCATCCTCATCTGACTGCACAGCTCTATTAAAGTCACTGGGCTTACAAACATGAAAAAGATTTTTCCCAGCATGTATTTCCAGAATTTGGCTTTAAAAGCACCTTTTGAACAGTTTAAAAAAATAAATGTATTTTTCTGACCGTGATTAATCATGCAGGACAAAAGTTATGCAAGTGAGAATGATAACTATGGTAAAATAAAGCAAGTGAGCAAACAGTGCTTATTGTATTGACAAGCACACAGATGAAAGTGTATTTCCACTACTGGAATACAGAACTGGGAATCAAATAGCACATACTGGGAAAAAAACCAGTAGCTGAAAGGTGTCCAAAAAAAAAATTACTTTGCTTTCCCTTCCCTTCCCTCCTAAAACACAGTTGACTTTCAACATCATCTTACTTTGAAATGAATCATAGAAAATAAAATTAAAAAGAAATATCACTGCTATGCCTCAGTTAAACCAGAACAAATTCGTTTAGAAAAGGATACAGTGAAACTTAAAAAGAATGTGAAAAGCTTTGGAACAGAATATTATAACAATAATTACAGTATTTACTACTGATGAATAAAATTGCTGCCTCAATAAGGCCATGCATATATAAATACAGGAATTCTGGTTTTATCTAGGTGCAGCAAGCTGGAAGATGGCTCCTTTTTTTTCTGCCCTTTGTTCTAAAAGAATAATAAAAAGAATGAATCATCAGGCAGGCAGGGAAATTGAGCAGAAAAGAATTGAAAAGCCCCTATTTAAGGCAAGGATGGCAGCGTGTGATGTTCTGCAGTGCACGGCCCAGACTCCTGAAGTGTTCCCTCATCCCAGCAGCCCCCAAAGGATGCTGGGGGGCTGAGGCTGTACCTTTTCTGCAGCACAGTCACCAGCTCCAGGAGCATGCTCCTCTCCACTTCAGCAGCCTTCAGCAGGGCCCTGTGCTCTGTGAACTGCACCTGCAGCACATCCCAGCCCGTGCCAGCAGACCTGAGGGAAGCACAAGCACAGAGAGTCTGGTTGGCACTTCCTAAATGGAAGAAATGAAACAAAGGCAGGAGTTGAGCAGCATCTCACCCACACTGGTCTGGAGGTGAAGGCAGAACACAGAGCTCACTACCTCCCCCCAGCACCCACCTCTAGACTGCAACAAACAGAAATATTTGGATGGAAAGTCACAGGGAATGTCATTAGAAAGCTGCTTCCAGGATGCTTCCCCTCCCCATCACCCCCCAAAACAAGCTCTGATCAATTCATTACCCCTGACTCCCCTCCCACTGCTCCTGCCAAAGTAAAAGAAGGTTGTGTCTCCCAAGTGCTACACTGAACTATTAAATGTCCTGCTATTGATTTTCTCCCTCTGAAAGGCTTCAGGCAGCACTTGCACAATGGCTCTTCTTGTGTCCAGCATGTGATGAAAGGAAGGGGCAGTTTTCCCATGTATCCCATTATTAGGTACTTCATTACTTCTCTGACCTCTCTGTGTTCAGGAAGACCTCATTTAGAACAAAAAAAAGCAGGAGAAATCTTGGTGGTTGGGAGTAGAAATGGAAAAAAATTGATGTCAAACAAGCAATCAATTACAAAATTAAGAGAGAAATAAGATGTTAGAGCTCTTGGACAGCTTCAGGTAGGAAGGATGGTGCAAGAAGCTTTCATTACAGAAACAAGGCAGGCAGGACAGGGATTTCCAGCAGTTTGCAGAGCATGGCAGAGCACCTCCCCTGCTGGTAATGGAGTTTCTGTACCCACCTTCCAGGTGGGGTGTTGTCCCTGAGGAGGAAAGGCTCCGTGGCTGCCGACTCCACGAGCCTGTGGCCCATCCTGGACACTGTGCTGGGGGAGGAAAGCTTTGTTAGGGGCTCCACACAGGGCAGTGTTCCCAGAATTCCAGCCCTTTCCCAATGTCTGTTGTGTAGGGAAGAGCTCCCTCACCTCACCCCTTCACCCAGCACTGGGAGAGGGAATCCTAGCTCTCTGTGCAAGTTGGTGGTGTTTGCATGGCACAGATTTTCACAGATGAGCCCCTGCTCTGCAGCTCGGTGCACAGCTTGTATTTCCCAATGCCCTTTAGAAATAAATTTTACACAGTTTTCTGAAACCTGCTTTGTGAAAACCCTGAGGAAGATCTGTCAGGTTCAGTATTGTAAGAGCAGGAGCCAACTGATAACACTGGAGTATCACTTCCAGCCTGGATGAGATTTATGTACAGTGATAGGTGTGTGCTTGGGACATCCCATTCAGTGTGTGTTTGTTTGGGCCATCCCATTTTGTGCTTGGGACATCCCATTCAGTGTGTGTTTGTTTGGGCCATCCCATTTTGTGCTTGGGACATCCCATTCAGTGTGTGTTTGTTTGGGCCATCCCATTTTGTGCTTGGGACATCCCATTCAGTGTGTGTTTGTTTGGGCCATCCCATTTTGTGCTTGGGACATCCCATTCAGTGTGTGTTTGTTTGGGCCATCCCATTTTGTGCTTGGGACATCCCATTTTGGTGTCTGTTTGTTTCCTCAACACGAGTTCAGCTGCCCAGAGCCAAACCCCTGCAGACTTACCCCACATTTCCTTCCTTTAGGCTGTAGATAACAAGAGGATGAAGCCTGACTATTGTGGAAAAGGCAGAGTTGCCTTCTAGGCTAGGAGTGGTTAATCCTAAAATCAAGTTAAGGCTGATAATGACAGCCTTGGCCCAGTCTAAAAATGCAGATTTTCACTCTGCCATCTCCAAGGGGTTTAGCACCTATTTATAGTGTTTTTCATTTCACCTTTTCTGATAGGAAAAGATGATTCACTACAGTGAAACAGAATTGAAAGTTCATCAGCATACTGAAGTTAATGGAAGGAGTGAGCCTTGCTGACCAAGTTATTAACAGCTCTCAGAGATTTTCAGGATCATTCATTGCCCACCTGACACGTCAGCTCTTCCCACCACAGAGCCCTTGGCCCTGTACACAAGCAATAATTTATGCATTGCACTTAGTGGTTTCCACAAAGCCATTACCCAGCTTTGGTTCCTGCTTACCATCAGCAGACATGTGAGGTTAAAAAAAAAAAAAAAAAAGGGATAAAATATAGGATTGCTCCAGGAGAGCACAAGTTCTGCAGAGTTAGAAGGGGAGAATAAAAACAGTCAGAAAGGTGCAGAAACCTTCAAATTAAGGATGTTTTAACTCTAACTCAAAACCACAGAATTATTCTTAAATTTTATAGTAATGTTCCACTTAGATTCAGGGATACTGATTTTGAAGCCAAATTTGGTGTCTAAAATAATGAGGTAGGAAATTGCACAGAAAAGATCAGTTGCAACTTGAACTTGATGAAAAATTTCCCCCATCCCCATAAGACCAGTCTCAAATCCTCACTGTCAGTTAGACCATGAAGCCTTTAGCAACAATCCCAGCAGCACTTTGAGAGGAAAGGATATAACTTGCAGAGGTACCACGGTCCCTTTACACAGCCAGAGTGACCCAGAGTCACATCAGTGTAAACAGCAATCAGATTTACTGCTGCACTAAGATCAGTGTGATTTACACAGTCCTCAGCGAGGCCTTAAGAAGGGTGTTGGTTAAGAACAAATGATGTGGTGTGTTTGCAACATTTCTGCATGTAAATCCTACTCAAAGAGCCTTTATTGATTTAAATAATGCACCAGTGATTTAGTGCTTACCTAAAATGGCATTTGGTATTAATTCCCCACCCTGCTCACTGAAGCCTGCTCATTAGGAGCCCTGTGTCTCATAAGGGAAAAAACTCCCAGGCACTTAAGCTGACCACACAACCACTATCTGAGCTGCAGGAGGAGAAATAGCTGCACTACCATGCCAAATCTAGTCATGTCTGCAAGTCTGTGCATCCTTCCCTGTTCCAGGACAGCAGTCCAAGAGATAATGTGATTAGAGATTCCCATACACTGCAAACAGGCTGCCACAGCTGCTGGCACAAGGCACTTGTGGTTTGATGAAACTCCCTGGGAAAAGCAGGCTCCTGAAATACTCACAACAATGTGAAATATTGACATTCTGGTCTTCTTACCAGGCAGATTTTGTCTTTCCAGTCTCGCTGCTGCCTGATCCCAGAGGTGCTCCTGAGGGTGGTGGATAAGCAGCTCCTGACCTGTCCTCTGGATGGGCAGATTCCTTCTGTTAATGGTGGAGCAGGTTATAAAACCAATTACACACTTCAAAGGAAAACAGCTGCACCGATGCCAAATCAGCAGCTTTTGATTATTGCTGCAAGCAAGCCAGAACTTCTGATTTACAGGACCTCCTCAAAGCTTTGCTTTAATTTCTATCCATTGCAGGATGAAAACAAAGGAAAAGTCAGTAAAAAGTGCAGATTATATGAAATTGGTGTGCCCTAGAGAACCCACAGGGCAGCACCACCACTGTCAGCACAGCTGGTTTGTGTCCCTAACCCAGGTTTGATCCTGGGTTCAATGCTCCAGCCCCCATTCCTGAGGTATCTGGCAGATTCCCAACCTCACCATAACCCCAGGAGGATCAATGGGAATGGGATGCCTAAACACCCTTAACAAATCCTGACTGTGAGACAGCAGTAGCTGGGTACCTGCTGGAGTTGGTCTGACACATTTATTTGCTTCCTCCTTCCAGCAGCCAAGGGTGCTGAACTCTGAGGAGCCCCCAGTGCAGCCCCAAGCCCTGCTGTCAGTCAGTGACAGTCCTGACACAGGGCCACGTGTGGATGTGATTGGTATTTCTGTGTTTTGTGCTGCTTAAACAGCCTGAAGTCATGCATAAAGGAACAGAGGAGTTACAAAAGAGAATTCCTGCTTTATCATCCCATCAGCAGAGGCTGTCAGTAGGACAGGGATCACTGTCTGGAGACAGCCCATCTCAGATAACAAGGGACAAGGAAGTGGAAGAGCAGATCTAAAACAATTACCAAGTGTGCTCCTCTAATTAATTTGTTCTGCCTACCTCAAGTGTGAGTTGCCCAATCTTCTCTTCCAGCTCTTTAACCTTTGCCTCTCGGTCAGCCACCAACTCCCTGAGCTGCTGGATGAGGGAGCTTTGTTTCTGAACCTCCTTGTTCAAATGCACCTCCATCACCTGCTGAGACTCCTTGTTCTCATCCTCCTTCTGGCTCAGGCCCTTTAAGATCTCCTGCATTTGCTTCTGCTGGCTCTGGTAAAACCAAAACAGGGGAGATCTTTATTTTGTACACCATTCTTATTTCCACTCTCCAACACAAATATCCATTTAGGAATGGTAGGGCAAGCCCCTGCCCTGCCAAGCCCCATTCCTTGGTGGGAGCACACCGGTGTCACTGGTGTCACTTTGGCAGTTTGATGTGTTATGCTGACCTGAGCCATGGTCAGGTTCAATTTGCTGCCAGCTCTGCTGCTCAGTGTAGCAGAAAACAGAGCAAGAAAGGCTGGCCTTTGACAAAGAAGTGATTTTTTCATAAACTGAATGAAACTCAAGATCTCAATGAGCTTTTTGTGGAATTAGAACGTGATCAGATTGTGTGATAGTGATATTAAAAGCTGAGGGTACTGTGGGGTGACAGATACAAGGCCAGGCTGCTTTACCAGTGGGTTTTGGAGGTTTTTTCCACACTGACAAATCTGATACCTGTCAGGCAGTTTGTTCTGTCAGGCAGAACCTGCAAGTGAAGTGCTTCTGTGATAGAAGGGATAAAAGAGATTAACCATCCCTTCCCAAATAAACCTGCATCTTTCTGTAATAATTTTAGTGGGAATATTCAGTGACAACTGTTCTTTGGCTCCCCTAATCTGCTGGTCAGCACCCACGTTGCCCACAGGGCCTGGAGTGAGAAGGGTGAGTGCCAGCTCAGCTAAAACCCATCCACAGCAGCAAGGAAATCTGAGTGGTTTGAAACTGGTGAGGAGCTGGATCAGGAAACACAGAATTAACCCTGCTAAGAGGTGGCACATTCTCTAATATATTTGCTATTTTGATTGAGGAAGGCTGTTTAGAACCATGGCAGGACCACGACAGCAGCCATTTATTTCTTGCTCAGCATCTTTGAGCCTTTGCTGAAACTCTTGGAGAGGCCAAATCCTCTCAGCTCCAGCTACTACAAGTGAGTGTGCACGTGGTTTAGTACTCATGGTTCAGCTTGTGTGTTTTGGGCTGTGGAACAAAATAAATGGAAGTTATAAACAAAAAAATTCCTGCAGGACTGCAAGCATTTTAAAGAAAAATAAATAAAAAATCTACCAGTGGAGCTGAGAGCAGAACAAAGAATACAGACCAGCACCTTGGGTGAGGACTGAAGCCCTTTCTCTACCTACTTCTATCCTTCTGCAAAATGTTTCTTGCAGTCCCTGCAGCTCAGAGCCACTTGACTGCAACTGTCACACCTGGGGCTGTCTCACAGCCTTTACATGACCTGATCCAAACTGCAGAAGGACTCGAGCTGACAAGGAAACCTCTGGCTGCCACAGTGGGGTTCATCAGGCTCCTGCACACCCTGAGGCTGTGTGTGCCATGAACTGACATCGTGTTTTGTCACCCAGAGAAAGAGGGCTGATCTGCAGGGGCTGGGACCAACAGACACAGACTGTACCAGCAAGGCATCTATGAGCTCATCATCGTGTTTCCCTTTCTCCAGCAAGGTTCCAATCTGTCCCTTCAGCATCTTCACTTCTCCACACAGGATCTGGTTCCTGGCTTTTGAGGCATCAAGCTTTTTTTGTAATTCCTTGTGGCTTTTTTGGAGAGTGTTGTGTTCCCTGGCGAGTTTCTGCAGTGATGCAAAAGGAAATAAGGGCTGTAACTCATCACCAAGCCCCAGGTGCTGTGGTGAGCAAAAAGAATCACAGACTACCTGGTAGAATCTAAAAAATGGGGCTGGCCCCAATAATACATTATTGTATTATTCCTAAGGAAGTAGAAATTATAAATGCTACTTGCTGCCTGCTTGCCAGCACCCAAAAAGGGTCTATCTGCTCAGGGATCCAGGTGGTCTGGGCTGATTCTCCACTATTCTGGATTCTGATTCTCCCATTATTCTGTTCAAATGGAGAAGCTCAGAGCCCTACAGATGCAGGAGGCGTGAGGGGGATGCTGTGTTTGGGATGAAGAATGCACACCCGGCCAAGGGGTGAGAGGGAGGCTCTGGAGTTTGGGTGCAGCTGTGGCTGTGAAGTGGGGCAGAGCTTCCTGCAGCAGATCAGGTGGGTTTGTGAAATGGTTTTTAGGTTGAGTGTAACACACCCTGAAGGCAGCAGCAGTTATTACACACCCCACAACCAAACAGGACTCTGTCAGTTCACAAGATTTTACCTCCAAAGATTCTTTCTTCTCTTTTTCCAAGCTGCGAATCTTCAGCAAGTTTTTGTCTTGGAATGACAACTTCCTTGCATCAGTAAATGCCAGGAATTCCTCATCCATCTCCAGCAGTGAAGTTCTGATCTTGTTTTGACTCAATTTATGCTCCAGCTCTCGAACCTATGGCACAATAATGACAACTCAGCCAGAGTTCTACCAGGGGTACAGTGTAAAGAGGACACAGCCAAAGGCAGCTCAGATTATTTCTTGATATTGTCATGGTTAACTAACACAGAGCAGTGTCTGGACTTCCAAATTTAAATTTAGCTGCTAATAAAGATGCAGATTTCAGGACATCTGTGCAGGAAGGAGGTTTGACACCAGACCTCTGGGAGATGTGGGACACATGGGAGATCTGTGCCTCAGTGGAGCCACATGTGGAGGCCAGGCAGGCACTCCAGAGCACTTGGAATTGCTGCTGTGGGAATCCAAGTGAGCTCAGCTTGGCAACTACTCACTGCAGGCTGCTTTCATAGCCAGGAGAAGGAACTGGGCACTGCCTGAGCTCAGCTCCTCTGCCCTGTTTGGGAAGAACTTGCCTCACCTTTGATGCAGTGACTGGATTTACAACATCCCCACCGACTACAGAAGGGGCCTGGCTCAGAGAGAAATCTGCACATTACAGCACAGAACAGCAGGAGCAGTGTTCAGATGAACCCCAGGCAGGAGATATAACAGAGGGAAATGAAATTTGCTCAAGGGAAAGCAGAGGTTAACAATCTCAGTCAGTCAGAGTGCAAAAAATCACAGTTTGATGGCATATAATTAACCAGCAGAAAAATAGGGAAATTATGTGTCAAATTGCCTCAGAGAAGTTTTATTTAGATGCAGACAAAACTGCCTCCCTGCCTCCTGCTGACATTTCAGCTAAACTCTGCCCTGCAGAAGACTCAAGAGTTAAAGATTTTACTGGAGCTCCTGAGGGAACAACTTGAAAAATCTTATCTGGCCTCGATTCTTCCCATCTGACTCCCAGCACTGAACAAAGGTGTCTAAGTCAGAGCACAGGCACTGACAGGGCTCCTTCTGTTCTCAGTGGAGAGAGGCACCTTCAAAACACCCTGGGAGCTGAACCAGGCTGCCACAGCTCTCCAAGGTCACTGAACTCCTTCCTTTGACACAGATGTGAAAGATCCCCAGCTGGAACACCAAAGCTTGCACGGCTGCAACAGAGTCATTAACAGGGTCTGCACACATCAGCACAGAGGTGCTAAGAACTAACGAAGAAATAACAGCATTTTTGCCTTAAATTGAGGTGATATCTAAACTTAGGAAGAGAATTCCAGCTGAAATGGCACCAGGCAGGGTCGTAACTCACCTTGCTTTGGAGAACAAGGATTTGCTGAGCTCGTCCACGCCAGCTGCCAGAATTGGTCAAGAGACTTTGGATATTCACATCTTCCCCAACCTCATTGGCTAAAACCTGGGAAAAAGGGATTAACATCAACAATAAGGCTTAAACAGACGTGTTAGGGAGAGGGGAGGAAATCAGCTCTCTCTAACAGGCCACACAAGCAGTTCTCAATATACACAATTATTTTTGATATAATGAATATTTAACCCTAACTAAGAGTAGAGATATTGTCTTCATACACACCAGGAACTGAGCCAATGCCCCTTGCAAAATTCTGACACAGCTAAACTTAGTATGAAGAGCATTTAAATTATTTATAAAAAGGTCAGCAGAGTTCTATTTTTAGGACCATATCCTCTACTCTGATCTGCATTGCAGGTCTCCTACACAAAGTAGGGAAACCAAAGGAATCAGAGCACATAGTAACACTCAAATCCATCGTGAATCAGAGGAAAAGGTTATTTTGGATGTCACTCCAACAAGCTACTTAGACACATGTTTTAGTTCAAGCATGGCCTTTAATCCCATTAATTCCCATGGGACTGATACCTGCATTAAAAGTAAATACATAATTAAATGTATGGGAAAGGAGGAATGAACCTGGATCTATGTCACAAACAGTTCTGCTGATCTGGGACTTGAAAACTCCAAAGGATTTGTGTCCATTTTACAGAGGGAATGCTGGACACAGTGGGGCACAGGACGAGATCCGTGTGTGTCCATGGGCACAATTCCAATTTCAACCCCTTCTCCTGTGTCTTCCTCCCCTCCCCACTCCACTGCAATAGTTCATGGGGGCCAACCAAAGGCCAAAAGCCTCCCAGTTGGCCAAGAGTGAAGCTCCTGCAGGGATCCCAGCCCCAGAGTGTGCCTGCAGTGGTACCTTCTGGGTCAGCTTCAGTTCCTGTCTCACAGACTGCAGCTGGTTCCGATAATCCGTCACTTTTAAGTTGGCTGTGTTCAGTTTCTCTTGCAATGCTTTCAGCTCTGGGCTTTCAGCCTTTGAAGAGAGGAATGTACTTGGTGAGAACAGAATCTGAAGTGATTAAAATCCATGAGTCCATCAGGACCACAGAAGGTTTTTTTTCCAGACCTAACTTTTGGGGCATGGAGGAGCTACAGGGGAACTTGGTCCCAAAACTGGTGACAGGGATAAATCCTTGTCATAAGGAAAGAGAAAGAGCTGATTATCAGCTTCTGATTTGCTCATTTCAATTGCAATTCCTACCAAGTTTCCTTCCAGCATCTTCAGAGTTGATTCCTTGATTCCTGAGGCATCACCACCAAGGGAAAGGATTTTTTCTGTGGCTGCCTGTAGCTGGAAAAGAACCCCACTGTTAGTGTGGAACAGATGCAGGGAACAGCATCCCTCCATGGAGTATTAATTAGCAAAAAAAAGTATAGTTTGGATGTTTATTTACTCTTAAAAAAAAAAGACTTAATTTTCCCTTGTTTTTAAACTCAATCAGTAGGAAAGCATAGGGGTTTTTTTTCTTCCCAAAAAGTCATGTGTTATTTTACTGTGGAATAACTTCAGAAGATGTCTCTGACTTGCTGAAATGGGATCAGATGTAAAGTATGGAGACTTCTGAGGCATTTTATCACCAAAAGTACCTAAAATTAATGCTTATATACATAAATTCAAATCCTGTCCAGCCCAGGCTATTTAATAAAAAGCAAATAGTTCTACTCACTAGAGGAATATAAAAGGAGAAATGACTACCTGACACCCTAAAAATGAGATTTAATGGTGCTAAGGCTCTTTTTCTTTAGCTGGGAGGTCTAAAATAGCATTTTTTAACCCATAAAGAATAAAGATTCTGTCTCCTCTTGCTTGCCACAGCAAAGGAAGACAGACTTAGAACCCCTCCTGCTCTGAATCATGCCCTGTGTTGATTTCTAAGTGGATGAGAGTGCAGGAATTTGGAGCTGGAAAGGTCAGGAAGTGTTGCTTTAATAGGCTGGGATTTCATTCTTTGAGGTGGGTGGGAAATCTTGAATATTTGCCTGAACTAAAGAAGGTTCCAAGGAAGGGCTCCTTCATTAAAGGGGCACCTGGGGTAAAACTAACTCAGAGCCAGCTCTAATTTCACCCTTTTCATGGGTTAGGGCCACTCTTTCTACCCAGTTCATAAAGTTTTGTAGTCAATGGACTGAGAATGAGGAATTTCAGCTGGAGCTGGCAGCTGCTGGCTCAGGTTCTGAGGAAACTTTCAGCAAACACCCCTTTGCTTCCATGCACCACCCTTTGCCAAGTGATTGTTCAGTGGCCACGCCTTCCACTCTGTTTGGGGGAACATAATCATGTAAAAAAATTGATGATTTACAGATTTTTCAGTTTTCATGCAAGCAAAGAGCTAAAAATATGTAAAATAACACTGTTTTTCCATCTGTCACTCCACATTTTTGATAGATGCCTCCTAGTGTGAAACATTGCTTTTATTTTACACATCACTTACATCTTCATCTTCTCCCTGAAATGGCTGTGGTCCTTTCTTTTTGGGTCAAAATCTGAGATTAATATTTCAAGGTTCTGTTTGAATAATGGGCATTACAATTCTGCAGAAGGGGAGCAGAACCAAGTTGATTTTTCCTTAAATTATTCATTAATTGCTCCCCTACTTGTGTGATTCTGTAGGACCCAAACTACACCTGACACTTGTTTGCCACCTTGACAACTGTTTGACAAGACCCCTCTGACCAGAACCCTGTGGATTTATGCAGGAGTTCTCCAAAATTTAATTTAATCTATGACTTCTTGGTCTTTCAGGCAGCTGGGGTGCAATTCAGGTGGATGCATGACTCATGATAATAAGCGATGGTGAAAGACTGAGTCAAAATGCATCTGTCAGCATTATTGATTCATTCAA
The DNA here is from genome assembly GCA_013397795.1 of Orthonyx spaldingii. Taxonomy (NCBI): domain Eukaryota; kingdom Metazoa; phylum Chordata; class Aves; order Passeriformes; family Orthonychidae; genus Orthonyx; species Orthonyx spaldingii. Next base: position 903,290 of record VZTJ01006073.1, read on the forward strand.
CTGATGCCTTCCAAGAAAGCAAAGATCAGAAAAAAAAATTAAAAATTATTAAAAAAATCACCAGTACTGTGTAAGGAAGAGGAGCAGTAGGCAAAGGACAAAGCAAATATTGACATCAGGACATCTCACTTTCAATTCAGCAGCCACCTGAGTAAAATCACTTCTGTGAAAGGTTGGCAATTATCAAAAAGTCATAGTAAACCAGAAAATTTAATCTGCCTGAGTGAAGATTTGCTGTCTTATATGATATAGTATTTATTCCAGAAAACAGCTTTCATTATGGGGATGACAAAAGCTTAGGAGAATGAAGAACTAATTACTGACTGCTATTAACAAGGTGGGAATGTGAGGCATAAAGGTGTGAAATTTGCTCCTCCTCACAAAAAAAGGAAAAATAATCCAAGAAATATCATTGCTAGACTGATAGAAAAGTCTCTGTGCTTCTACAAATGAACATTCCTAATTGCTGTTTAATAAATTCTTAATAATTCTTTATAACTTAGGGATGTCCTTTCCTAGCTCCTCCTGTCTGCAGAGGTGAAACAGCTGAGGGAACACATCACAGACAGAAATGACCACAACCCAAATAAACACGGATTTAAGAGCAAATTCAACACCAGAACATGAATCGAACCCATTTGCTCTCCCAAAGGCTGGATTTCCACGTTTTAGGAAGCACAAAGAGAACAAGAAAAACGCCTCACTCCTCTCTCCAGCTCCTTGACTTTGTGATTCAGTTGCTTCACTCTGGCTCTCTCACTCTCAGCCTCAGCAGTCACCTCTCGGTTCTTTTTGGCCAACTCCACAATTTTAGTGGCTGCCACATCTCCAGCCAAGCCAGACATCCCTGCAAAGAACACATAAAACACATCTTACAGGCAGGATTCAGAAGAGATGATGCTTTTGTTCTGTGCCACAAAGCACTTTTATTGTGCCATCCCTTCCTCTCAGAGCTGTGCCAGGCACTGAGATGAACAAGGCAGGGAAGAGAAGTCAGAGGTGCCAGCTGGAGGGCTTGGCCCTTTGATTCAGCAGCTCACCATGGCCACATTTCACACAGCCACGTGTCACAGGCCTCAACAGTGGTCACAGCAACATTATTGCCTAGAAAGGGCAGAGTATTTCCTGCTCACTGCTGGGAAGGGTGGTTAGGAACTGGATTTTTTGGCATTATCACAGAAAAAGGCAACACTCTGCCGTTGGCTGGTTGTTTGCTACTGGAGGAGTTGCTGGAGCAGAGGTGTGAACATTTCTAGACATCTGTCCTCGAAAGTCAGGCACAATGTTACAGCTGGGTCCTGGGCAAGGTCCAGGAAATGTCATTGTGCCTATTTATAACTCCCCTGGGATTACACAGGGAGCTTTACTGGATGACTCCTTCAACTGCCCTGTTCAGCAGCCACGTCACTGGCTCCCTCATCAGGGAGGGTTTGATTAGTGCCACAAACAAAGCAAACCCCAGACCTGACTGTTGTGTCACCTGGCTCTGGATAACATCACACAGGGGAAGGAAAGCTCCTGTACAAGTGCAAAATCAGTGTCATGGCAAACAATGCCCACAGAAACCTCCAGCTCAGCAAGGAACATGAGCCTGTAACAGCAAATCCTTGGTGGAGGGTGTGAAGACTGAACTCAGCTGCTGTCATTCCTCTTAACTCTTGCAGTAATGACTTTCCTCTGACCTCTGTGAATTCAAGAACTGGGGTGAGGTGAGGGGTGACAGATCCCTCACAAGTGAATGCTGAGTCCCTTATAACCCCAGAGACATTAAAGGGGCTGCACAGAACACAGCTGAGAACAGAATATGATCCTATACCACTATTTAAAAACCTTGTAAAGAACCTAATTTATTGTTTTAAAAGCATTTATTTAAAAGCACTTCAAACCAATTCATTATTTTTTAAAGCATTTCCACTGTTCTTCACGTGGTTTGTGTTTCCCCTCTCACCTAGGAGCTACTTTTACCTCAGTTTTCAGGATAAATAATGGCTGCTGAGAATCACAGTAAATACTAAACCTACCAAAACCACCTGCTGCTTCCATGTTAAATTGTTGGTCTTCAAATGCATTGCACACACTCAACCCAAGCTTTTCATTCCCAAGCAATGTGGGGATTGCCACAAAGCAGACAGGGAAAACAGAGGCAGGGGCTTGGCATCAGCCAGAGAAGATACAACAGCACATGTGGCTCCTGGTCCTGACCAGGAAGAGCTCATCACCTCTCCTACAGACAAACCACAGCTGGTTTGTAAGAATGAAGGTGTAATTTAAAGTTATTTAGTTCTGTTGGTTGCTGGTTTCCCCCTTCTCTCCAAGCCTGGTCATCACTGCTGACCTGACCAACAGTGGCACCCAGTGGAGGAGGTGCAGCCTGCACAGTTCAGTTTTCACAGGACACCCAAGTCACTTTAGAATTGGATTTTGCATTCATCCAGCATCCTGCCTGTGTCCTAGTCAGGCAGACAAAAAGGAGCCTGAGTAAGGAATTTAATTCTACATAGCAGAGAAAGCTGCAGCACAGCTCTCTGACATTAACAGGAAGTTTTCCAAAATATGATTTCTATGAAACACGATTTTTTTGGTGCCACTAACAACAAGTTTACAGATCTGTGAGGAACAGAGATCACCCTAAAAGTGCACAGATTATTCTTTTCAGGGACAATTTTTTGTCATCAGCCTCAAGCAAACCAACATGGTGAGAACACAAAAGTTGCTGTGTTTACCTGCCAGAGCAAACTTGTCCTCCTGTACTCTTTTCTGGAGCTGCTTTATTTCAAAATCTTTCTCTGACACCAGTTTGTAGAGTCTGCAGTTCTCATCCCGGACCTCTCGGAGCTGATCCTGCAGCTGCTCATTCTCAGCCTCAAGAGAACTGGGAAAAAATATACCATAATGGCAAATAAGGTATAACTAAGTGCTCCTAGAAATCAAATCATGAAACAACTGCATGGTAGATGAGCTGAGCTTACCAGGAATGAGTTTACTGATTTAAAAAGAATATCCTAAACCCCAGATTAGAACACAGGATGATTATCTGATCTATTCAGTTAACTTCTTCTTAAATAAAAAAAAAAAAATCCGCACTTTCTTCAGCTGTCTGGGGCAAAATATCACAGACCAGGTGTAGTGAGGTTACCAAATAGTGTCATCTCAGTCTTACCTACCTGCTTCTTCAGAGGAAATCAGGCAGCATCCAGCATGTGGGACAGTCAGGCTTTATTTTCTGTACTTGACAAAGCCAAGAGAAGCCAACAGAGCATCGACTACAAAGCTGCCCCTGGGCTCCTTTAAAACTGAATGTTTTAGAGCAGTTCATAAAAGACCAATTTCCTGTGTCCTCAGCAGATTCTCCTGGAACCCTGTGAGCACCAGCTTGTACTGTTAATGGTGCCTTTTGGAATTCATTTAGAAGCAGAGAATATCAAAAAAATCCCTCTGAATGGGAAGAAATAGCCTTGCTTCTCCTATTCTTCAGTACATTTAGCAACGTTTAAAGGTTTCATCTCTCTAAGACATCCAGAGAATGAGTAACTTTAATCTCTTTGCTGTCCTTATGTGATGGGTCCTCCAAATATAAAATCCAGGAGCTGTGGCCTCAGGGGCTCAATCCAATTGTGGGAGTTCAGAATTATCTGAGCTCCCTGACACAGGGTCCTTGAGAAAACTTGGGAATCAATCCAATTACCGACACACAGGTGATTTTTGGGCTGCCCACCTGACCCCAGCTGCTGCTGCTGGAAAATGCAGGTCTCCTGTGATTCCCATGTGGAAGTTCCTGGTACCTTACAGCATCTCAGATATCCTCAGACACCTAAATCAGATGGATTAATTGACTCCTATTCTTACTTTCTACAGGGTAACCCAAAATGCTTACATTTTGGAGATTTGATTTGGATAAAGCCCAGTTGTTACAGGATGGACCTGTAGACACAGCCACAGCCAAATCAGATAAATCAGTAATAATCTCAATCTTTTCTATTCTGAAATTTTAGCAAGCTTTTAGCACCCATTGGACCTGAGAGCTTTTAAATGCACCCCCCATCTGCCCACGTCAGAATAAATGACCCCTCAAAGCACTGCCATAAACAGCACAGCCAGTTTAGGAGAGGATTCCCAGTCCATAATTAAGAAATGCACTTGTGTTTCAAAGCTGCAAATCAAAGGGAGATCAAAGGCAGCTGTTTACAAAGGAGAAGAAAGCAAGGAGCAATGTGAGCAGAGGAGAGGCAGAACTGAGCTATTCCCACATGAACCACTCAGAGAAGTGAGCAACAAAACCCAGATCCAATTAGAGGCACTTGAACCAAAAGATTTTGGACAGTTGGGGGATTAACATGAAAAAAAGGTTCTAAGCTCTTAACACACCTGATCAAGTGAAGTCTTCTCAGAGCTGGAGTCCAAGTCCTGAGGAAAAGCACTTAGAGGAGGATGGACAGAAATCCCAACTGCACAGAGCTGGAACCTCCTCTGAGGAACTTCCCACCCCACCCCAGAATGACTTTCCCTGTTACAGAGGCAGCAGATCCACCCCAGTGCCTCAGCTACAGAAAATGAGCCAAAAGAAATGGGCTGCAAAAGGTGCTCCTTTTCACTCTCCTTTAAGGAATCAGAGCCAGGTGAAGCTTATGAGCAGGGCTCTGCCTGCAATTCAGGTGGTTTTCCAAATTGCATGCCCTGTTCAGGCCAAAAAAGAATCACCAATTTAACTTTTGTCAAATTGTGTCTTTGCCAACTCTTGTTACAGGTTCTCCACCTGATGGGGAGAGTCACTTAAATACATTCAAATATACCAAACAGAGAAGGGAGGATAAAGTTACAGAGAGAACATAACAGAGAGGCAGAAATATCAGTTAAACACTTGCCTAAACAAGATTTTGGAGAAGCATGGGAGGAAGGAAAAGAGAATTCCCAAGGCTCGGAGGAAGGGAGACTTCTGAGAGGAGAATGTTTTCCAAGTGCTGCTATAAACAAGAGTGACAAGCCGAAATCACTGCCACTGCAGGCCAGATGGAGTCCTGTGACCCTGGAACAACCCTCTGATGTGTTGTCATGGGAATACTGCAGAGAACATCCTGGTGAATCCCTGCCAGAAACAAATCCTGCCTGGATCTGACACACTCACCACCCCCTCCTCTGCTGAGTGCGGATGTACGCAAGCAAAGGGGAATCCAGGGAAATCTGCTACACCTGCCATGTCAGACGGGGACTTCTGACACTCAGTGACACAGAAAGAGAGGTAAATAACATCTCTGGGGTTACTCAGGCCTAAAGGACTGAACTCCAAACAGCAGAGAACTGCTGGGCTTTCCTGTACTCTGCACACAGCACGTGATGTGCCCCGGGAGCACCTAAATCCCTTTCCTCCACCAGACAAATATCTGAACTATGGGAATCAGCCTCTCAAAATTTTTCAAAAAAATCAGATTTCCATCATCATCTTCTACAGATTATCAGAACAAAATGTTGAAGGGAACAGGACAGCTGGTAGAGGTCAGATCAGGAGCTTAACTTGGCAAATCAGACAGCTCTGGTGAGGCACTAGGGTGTGAAGGAATTTCTTCACCTGGCTTCACCACTGCCCCAGAGCAAAGCCCTGAACTGCCAGCACTGCAGACACCTTTGGGGTGTGTCCGACCTCAGACCTGTTCTAGTCAGGAAAAGAAGTATTAATTGGGTCAGAAGGAAAAGCTGACTCTGGGAGGAAGAGAAATGATCTGAGCTGCGGCTTCAAATCTCTGCTCCAGTACTCAGCTCAAAAGAAAAACCAGATTAAGGGAGATCCACACCAAAATGCCCAATGTCCTGGTAATCTTGTGATCCACTAAATCAGGATCCATTGCAAGGAAGGCCCAGGGAACACTCTCCTGTACTGCAGGCCTGTGGCTTGCTCCCATTAGCTGCTCTGCCTCTGTCCATCTTTGGAAATTATTCATGTAGGGAACCTGTTTGCTAAAGGCTAGGCAGGAACTAATCAACAGTTTAGAGGATGCCTGATCCCACAAGGCTGGATTTTGCCAGATAGTACCTGGCTGCCCCTCACATGTCACCCTAAACCCTCTGTCCTTGCACCCTTCACTTGTAAAACACCGACAGTAAAGAGCACAGCACAACACTCTGAGGAAAATAAGGGACAGGAAGAATCTCCTCAGGATAATGAAAGCCCAGTGTGTGAAGACAGAAAGTGTCCTGTCAGCTTAAGAATATTGAGTTTCATGAGATCATAAGCAAAATATACTTCAGTGACTTCCTGAAGGAACAGTGCTGCCACCCCTTTACCTTTTGCTGCCATCTTCATTTACAGGGGGTCCTGTTTTAAACAGGTTTAGATCATTCAGGGTTTTTAAAGTCTCCCTGGTGCTGCCAGTGCCCTTCTGACTGCTCTGCTTTTCCTTCTTCCTCTCCATCACATTTTGCAGCCGCCTTCGCTGTTGCTCCTGATGAGCCTGAAACCGGCTTTTGAAATCTTCGTCCACTTTTGTGTCTGACTCCATTGTTTACTAAAAGCATAATGAGAAGAAAATAAAAAGTGACAGAGAGCAGGGATCAGCACTGCTCTGAAAAACATCCCCTTCTTCTGGCAGCTGCTCTGCAGCTTCTCCTCCCCGACCTCTGCCCAGTCTCCCACCACCTCCTCCTCCTCCTCCTCCTCCTCTCCAGCCCCGCAGCCTCACTTCCAGTGCCTTTTCCCATAAATGGCTTTTAAACAGCCCTTAAAAAAAAAAGTTCTTGGGTCTTTTTCACTCCAGAATTCAAAAGGCAACCTTTCAAAATGTTCTCAAACAGATCTGTTTCAATAAACATTTTAACAGAGGAGCAGGTTGGGGCCAAATCCAAGCCAATGTGGCAGCCAGGTTACGCTGGCTAAAGGGAGCAGGGAGTGTTTGGGACCATCCAGCTTCCCTGCCCACACCCAGGAAAGATGCAAATCCCCCCATTTTCAGGTTAATGGGAATTGACAAAGAAAAAAAATATTTTTCCTTATGCTCCCTTTGGGCAAGACAAGAGCGTGGCTTACACCTCTCCTCCAGATTTCTAATCACTGAGCGATAACATTAAATAACTAAATAATAAGATATTAATTATCAAAATATTTAATTATAAAAATATGTTATTAATAGATATTATTAAAGAATACTATTGCTACCCAAACCTTATCTTATGATGACTAAAGACAGTTTCCTGATAAATTCGAGCTCCTTTCTCCTTCTGTTTGGCATTTATTGTCAGCAAAAAAACCCTCCAGCACCTTTGCTCTAGGAAAACCTATCTGTAAATACCTCCAAAGGCACGCCCTGCACTGAGTAATTAATGCAGGCCCTTTCCCACACTGAGGGAAATCCAATTATTGTGATTAATGCACCAAAATGCAGCAGGTCCCTTTGTGCCTGTGTGTACCTTATGGGCAGAGACTCACCTGGACAAGGTGCACTGAGGATTGACAAGTGCAAAGAGCAGAGTCTGGTGCCTCTGCACAGCCCACGGGGCTCTGGGCATGAGGGATCAAAGAATTACTGAATCATTGGGGTTGGAAAATTAATTTTAATTGATTAAGGTTGATGCTGAGACTTGGAAAAAGCCTATAGAGATAAGGGGTTCGTTCCATTTACTTAAGGAAGCTTCAGAGGAAATTTAGACAGCCTTTCTGGTTTCAGTAACCTTTGGACTGATAACTAAATTTATAATTAGATTGGAGCTCTCTAAATTTGATGGGTTTAGCCACTGACCTTAAAGATAGCAAAAATAAGCAAGAACATCTTCAAACAGTAGTTGTCTTTGTCCTGAAAATATCATAGAATTCTTAGAAGAGTAGCTGTTTTAGGCCTTAAATCACCTTCATAATTTTTCTCAGAATTTTCTTTACTTAGACTGCGTTACTGATTAATTTATTATTTTATAACTTATTGAGTTATTTACTTATCTACAGGCCAGAAATGTGCACAGTACTGAAGGTGCAGCTCCATCACATAATGCCACAAAGGGAAAGCCCTTTGAGATCCTCGAGTCCAACCATCACCCCAGCGCCACCACCAAACCCTGTCCCCAAGTGCCACATCCACATGGGTTTTGAACACTTCCAGGGATGGTGACTCCAACACTTCCCTGGGCAGCCTGTTCCAATGCCCAAGCACCTTTTGGCTGAAGAAATATTCCCGAATATCCCATCTAAACCATCCCTGGAGGGCTCCAAGGCAGGGTCACCTGGAGCAGGCGACACATGGACCCATCCAGGTGGGTTTGGAAAGTCTCCAGAGAAGGAGACTCCACGCCCTCCCTACACAGCTGTTCCAGCACCCTGCCACCCGCAGCGTAAAGAATTTCTTGCTCGTTTTGAGGCGGAACTTCTTGTGTTTCCGTTTATAAATTTTAATTGCCCACCTTCCGCCTTGCCCTGTGATCTGCCAGGACCTGCTAGGTCCTGGCAGCGCCGCGCTGTTTCCTCCCCCATCCCGGCAACTCCTGCCCGCGCTTCCCTCACCCCCCACGCCGGCCTACCCTTACCGCGTTCCCGAGGGCACCGCAGGGTGTCCCCGGCTGTCCCCGGTGCCTCCCGGGCGGCGGCGGCAGCGGAGGTGCGGCCCCGGCTGCGGGCCCCGCTCCCGGCCCGACGCGGTGCCCATGGCAACGGCAGCGCGCGCCCTCCCCTCAGCGCGGCCGCCATGACGGCTCCCCCCTCCCGCGCCATCCCCGCACCCAGCCCGGCTCCTCGGGAACAGGAGCGGCTCCTTCTCCCCCCGCGGCGGCGGTAGGGACAGGAAAAGGCGTCGGCGCCCATCTCCATCCGTGTGGGAGCAGCCAAGGGCAGCAGGGTAATTGCAGCTGGGAATCTCGGAGAGCACCGGCTGGGAATTGCCTTTCCAGGAGTGCTGCACCCACGTCAGGTGGTTTTTATCCAGCTGGAGCGGCTCACGCCATCCCTCCGCAATGGGATGGGAGTTCTCCCCAACAAATCCATAGGCAAACGGTTGTTACCCTCCACTGCTCACTTATATTCGTAATCTCTCCCTGCTCTGTACAACAGGTCACAGTTGCAGTTTGCACCTGTAACATCCAAGACAGTCACCATGGAATATCAGCTAACAGAAGAAAACGAGCTTTTTTTAGAAATTGGCTTTTATTTTCATGACTGCTGTTGGAGGTACAAGGGGTTTGAGTGTAAACTCACAGAGAAGGGTTTTAATACCTCAAAGGTGATGGGGGGCTTTTCAGATTTAAATGTTTTTAAATTTTCTGTGGGGAACAATACTGCAGAAATCAGCTAGATCATACACTTTAAAAGCATTAATCCATCAAATTAAGGTTTAGTTTTCACAATATGTATTTTAAATGTTACATTTAAATGTTACTCAGAAGAACACTGTAAATAAAGTTACAAAATATCATAATCCAAGGGTGGGATATAGCAAAAATAGGGAGCCTGTGTCTTCGTTAACAATGAATAAATATAACATTTAAATAGTTGCAACATACTTATCTCAAGCATTAAATAAAAAAATTAGATGTTTATATATCTCTCTCTCTCAATATTTTAGAAGTCATTTAGTGCTACTGGAAGCTTCTAAATTACAAAGTTGGAGGCAGAGGATAGAAAATGACAGCAAGGCATTCCTGACAGAAGCCAGTTCATTGTGGTTTTGGGCAACAACAGCAAAAGAAGTCAGCAGCTTTAGGACTGAGCTGAAGGGGAAGATAAAGGGATTGCACTCCACTAAATCCCCTAAAAAGTGGGATGTGGTGGTGTCACTCCGAGAGAGCCAGACCCCAGTACCCGCTCGGAAGCTGCCAGGCTCAGCACAGTGTACCATACACAGAATAGAACAATTCTCTAATGCCATGTATTATTTGTTTTCCTCAAGAACCCCTCAGTGGGAGGTTTGGAGCTGCAGTGCACACGCCGCCACCAGGACAGGGATTTCAGAGAGCTTCCCACTACTCCTTGGGCTTCTGCAGGTAATCCCGGTACATGGAATACAGCACGCCTGCAGGATGGAAACAAAAGCACAATTAAAGAATTGTGTTAATTAAGAAATAATAGGTTTAAAAATCTCAACAGTAAGAGATATTCCCAGCAAGAGAAATAGTGTTTCCCTTCCTCTCCAGCTGTATTTTTTTAATAGCAGTGATGAGCACTACAAAATTCTTCACATACAGAGAAACTGGGCGTGAAAATATGCAATTTATGAAAATGCAGATCCAGAGCTAATTCTAGTTGGTTTTGTGGCCAAAGCCAAGCTTTTCTGTTGTTCCTGCTGGGAATACAGCATGGACAAAGTGTTTCATGGGACATACATTTACACACAGGTGAGACCTGGCATGTACAGATCAGGGGCACAGTGTCCCTGGACATTCAGAGACACAATTCCAGTCCTGAAAAAATATATATGTAAAAATATAGAATGCCACAGAATACCATATAGAATACATGCTGTAGATTTTTGAATGCATTAAATTCAGAAACAGCAACACATTTACAAGGGAAAATATTAATGTCAAATGAATGTTCTCTATTTTTTGCCTCTAAGAGGCAGGGATGCAGAACCTCCCATTCCATGTCTAGACATAATCAAAACTGCTACTCTCCAATTAAATACTTCAATACATAAAATCAGATTACTCCAGAAAGGCTGAGCAAGCACCAGCCTTTCAGGAGCATAAAGATCCTGAAATAAATGTTCTGGATGCTCCCACCCAGCCATGCACACTGAATTATGGACAGGGGGAGATGCAGGAGGCTCTCAGTGGTTTGCCCCTGCCAGGGCCAGCTCCCATCCCATACGTACCACACGTCAGCGCTCCCACCACAAAGCCCTGGGCTGCCACCCGCATGTGGATCAGGTGCAGGGACATTTTCATGTCCCCTCTGTGCTTCAGCCTGTAGAGCCCGTAGCCCACCACGGCGGCGAAGCCGGCCATGCCTGCAAGGCAAGGAGAGCAGCCCTCTGAGTGCAGAGCCGGGGCACTGGGAGCAGGGAAGGGACCCACCCGAACCAGACAGCCTGGGAATCACTCGCCTGTTCAGGTTGGAAAAGACCCTTCAGATCATGGAGTCCAACCATTCTCTCACAGCTGCCAAGGCCATCACCACACCGTGTCCCCAAGTGTCACATCTGTACAGTTTTTCAGTCCCTCCACAGATGGTGACTCCACCACTGCCCTGGGCAGCCTGTGCCAGGGCTGGACAGCCCTTTCCTTGAAGAAAATTTTCCTAATATCCAGTCTAAACCTCCCCTGGCACAACTTGAGGCCATTCTCTCTCATCCCAAAATAAGCCTGTTTTAGTCTAATCCCTCTGGTTTTGTGTAGTGGTAAATCCTGGCCCATCTCCTAGTTTCACTGCAGTGCCCCACCCCATTCAATGCACAAATCAGTGCACGGAAGAGCAAGACATTTGGCATTAAAATGCCAAAGGAGCAGCTCAAGGTGTCAGAATTCCCTGGATATTTTTCAGACAGAACCAGGGCTCCTCACACCCCCTTTCCTGGATGGACACTCACACACAAAACCCCCACTCAGCTGCTGCTCTGTTTCAGTGTGTGGATGCTCCCTGACATAACCACTGGCCTGCTGCAGTGGCTGTTTTGGGTGCCAGGTGCCACCAGGGCAGGACAAGCCACACGTTATTGTCCCCAAGCTGTGAGGAGGGAGGCTCCCACAGATGTCTCTCCCAGGACCAGAATTCACTGACAGTCCTTCAGCAGAGCAAACAGCCAGAGCTTTGCCAGCTCCAACCTCTGAACAGTGATGCTCTCAACAGAATACACAGCAGCAAAGCACAAACTTCTCCAATTCCATCCATTTCACTAAATTTTTAGGATTATTTGCACAGTGCAAAGGTGGCTGCCAAGTTTTAAGTGCTGTGTGTATTTCACTGAGCAGAGCACAGGCAGTTTGTCTCCCTGAGCCAGAGCATTACCCGTGCCACCAGGAAGCTGTAAACACTTAATTCCCGTGGCACCTTCATTAAACACCAATTAAGAGTTTGAGGGCCTTCGACCCAGCTGTGACACAGGTCAAAGGTGAGTTCTGCCAATCTGCTTCAGGGAATTGGAACTCGTGGAGCTCACAGAACACCCCAGCAAGGTGGAGACAAAGTCCTGTGACCACAGCACCGGTGACGGAAATCTGCTGGCAAACGCTCAGAACAGTTCACCCCGAGTGACCCTGCTGCTCTCCATTTAAGGCGGCTGGAAATCAAAACGTTTTTCTTGTCAGACAAAAGCTGATCCCTGCTCCCTTCAGCAGCTTTTTGGGGGTTTCAGCAGAGAGGCTGAGAACTGTAACAATATCCTCAAGCTGGGTAATATAAAAACTACTAAAAAATGCATTTTAAACTAAGTGATGGAGGGCTGAAACATTCACCAGACAGGCTGTAATTTAAATCCTTCTGGGTTGTGTTTTGACAGCTTTTCAGTCACTTCATAGTGGTCACATAATTCCCAGGAACTGTGCTCCAGAACACCTGACAGCATCCCCTTACCATGTTTTCTAGCCTCACCTAAAAAGCCTTTCAGGGATTGTTGGTTTGGGGTTTTTTCTTATACTTGTAGGCACTGAGTTTTTTATTTAAGGTAACAGACCTCATTAATCTCCCTCTTTCTTGCAGGATAAATATTACAGGGAAGTAATTGCTAGGTAATTTCCTGTTCACAGGAGGAAAGTCAATAGTGGTGGTGTTTGCCACATCAATTGTGCAAACACATTTCTGCATCTTTAAACTCACCAACAGGCACGAACGGCGTCTCCTTGACTTTTCTGATCAGCTTCGAGGTCTGGCTGTCATCTGTCTCATACTCGGGGAAAACAGACTCCTGGCTGGGTGACATGGTGGCTGTGAAGACAAAGAGTCTCCCTTCAGCTTTTGGAAATTCCAAATTAAGAGAATCTTTAGGAAAAGAAAATCCTTTGCGTATTCCACCAGCCACAAATATCCAGGCAGTGAGATATAAGAACAGGAGCCATGGACAGATGGTTTAATTCAAGTGAAGCCTTGAGAAGCAGGATTGTTGCTTACCAGGAGAGGTTAAGAACAAAACAAAACAAAAAAAGTAGGGAATCAACAAATTTCTGTTTTCAACAAATCCCAGTGACCCCTCCCCATGCTCACAGGCAGCCACAGAAAGCTTTGGTCACTGCCTGCCTTTCCTTTTAGAAATTCCACGCCTCACCACTCCGCCTGGCTTTCGCAGGCTGTTCCTTTATGGCAGTTCTGACCTCAGCAAAGTTCAATTCTCCCCTCTCCTGCCCTGCAGCAGCCACAGCATTCGGGTTGGGAAGCACGAGCTGCTGCACAAGGTCAGCCCTGCCTGGCAGCTCCTCAGTCACTACAGCCTAGCCCACCTCAACATAATTCCAAATTCCTGATGGAGAACACAGGGATGGAAAACAGCCACCACCGAGGAGCTGGAGCAAGTCCTGAAGCCCTCAATAGGTGCAGACTTGTGTGGGGACACACCAAAAGAAATCAGGCACACGTGATTTCTCATCTTCCCCCACGGAAAATAAAAAGCAGTAACAGCCCTGAGAAGGGCTCCACTCACAGAACCATCATCACCAAACCAATGAGACCATCCTCCAGAACTTCCCAGCTTTTTGTGCTGGGAATTACACAGATTGCACCAAGACCCATTCCCTCCTCAGTGCTCAGCATAAGCATCGTTCAGTTGAGGACAGTTTCTGCCAGTGACACCACAAAGGGCCCTGCTAGAAAAATCTCTACTGTTACTGTTCAGCTTTGCCACCAACAGCAAAACACAGCTCGGGGGCACATGGAAAGGCTCCAAGCTCTTAGAATAAACCAAGAGGAATTTCATTAAGCAGGGGCCAGTAACCATGTGCAAGAGATGTTTCAGAGGTTGCCGTGCTCCCTGGTTACGCAGCATTTCGTGCACACCCATGTGAGCGGACAGACTGGTTCTCAAACCATTTCCTCTGCAAGGCCAAAGGATTTGGTCTCTCTCTGCCTGCTACAACCACCCTTGTTTGCTAAATGCAAATTATAATTGTAGCCTGACTCATTCAGAGAAGGAAACAAGAGCTCCCCGTCACTCAGCAGAGGAGGAGACAGCCAGAGGTGAGATTTACACAAGAATATTATATTAAAAGTGAAACAATTCACCCACCACAGGAAGTTTCTGTGACCTTCAGCGCAGACCAAGATGAGCACAGGGCAGAGAAAACTGGGTGAAACACACGGCCCGGCTGCCCCGACCTTGCCGACAGCGAAGAGGGAGGTCAGAGCTCCTGTGTGAGAGGTGTCACCCCCGGGGGACACTGAGGGAGGCCCACGGGTGGGAAGGTGACAGGTCCCAGCATCCCTCCCGGCAAAGGGGAGGCCCTGGGTGACCCCAGGCTGCCTTCCGCCTGCCCAGCTTCACACAGGGATCCTTCCCCACTGCAGCCCCAGGCCCCCGCACCCTACACGGGGACTCCTCCCCACTGTAGCCCCAGGCAGCTTCACCGCACTCCGGCCTTCTGCCCCAGCTCCCCGCACCCCACACGGGGCCTCTGCCCCACTGCAGCCCCAGGCGCTTTCACCCCACACGGAACCCGTTCCCCACTGCAGCCCCAGGCACCCGCACCCCCCTCCAGGACTCCGGCAGCGTCCCCGGCTGCGCCGCGGGCCCCGCCCGCTCCCGGCCCAGGCCCGGCTCTCACCGCGCTGCCCCGCTCCGACACCG
>VZTJ01006073.1:918273-968399 GCA_013397795.1 Orthonyx spaldingii
GTCAGCGCGCGGGGCTCCGCATTGCGGCGGGGCGGCGGGGCGCGGGGCGGCCGGCAGGGGGCGCTGCGGCGCCCAGCCCTGCCTCAGGCGCGGCCGGGGCGGGTTCGGGGTAACGGGACACGAGCGGGCGCTCGGACTCTGCTTTAGCCCCAAAATCGGGGATCTGACATCGTCTGCAGGGGGCAAAAACAGCCACTGGTGGCTTTTGCAGCTTGCCTGCTTTTCGCATCAAAAACTTGTCGTGTTGTCACACTGTGACCTGGTGTCAGATGGAGACAGACTGTTGGCGACACCATGGAGCGACAGGACAAGGGCGAACAGTTTTAGATTAAAAGAGGAGAGCTTTAGATTAGATATTGGGAAGAAATTGTTCCCTGTGATGTTGGTGACATCCTGGCACAGGGTGCCCAGAGAAGCTGTGGCTGCCCCTGGATCCCTGGAAGTGTCCAAGGCCAGGCTGGACGGGGCTTGGAGCAGCCTGGGACAGTGGGAGGTGTCCCTGCCCGTGGCAGGGGCTGGAATTGGATGATCCTGAATGTCCTGTGCGGAAAATCCCGCTGGGAAAAGCCAGTGTCCATACAGGAGACAGAGCAGTCCTGCAGGTTTATTCGAATAAAGGCAGGAGGCCCCTGGGGCACAGCCCGCGGGGTTTTCTCTCTCGAGGTTTCCGGGGTCGCAGCCTCCTTTTATCCCAAACTCGCGGCCGCGCGTTGCCCTCTGCCTTTCCCCACTGCTGAGGTACCAGGGAGGTGCAGCCTTCCCGAGCCGGCTGGCACAAATTCCCCCTTGAACGTGTTATTTACCCCTCAAAGTCTAGAAACTGAAAGTTTAGAACAGGGCTGTGCGGACCCATTTGTCTGTTTCAGGAGTCAAACTGTCTGGGTTCTGTAGCAAACCTGCGGCTGGAAGTTAACCCCAAAGTTCAGAAAATCCCATTTGGCTGTTTCAGGAGTCAGACTGGGTGCTGTGACAAACCTGAGGCTGAAAGTTAATAGAGGCGTTAAGCCCCATTTCAAAACCATTAACACCCATCCCCTCACCCATGGAATTGTTTTTACAGATATTAGCACACATCTATCCGATCAGACCGGAGGGTCTTTAAGGTCCTTTCCAACTCAAACCATTCTGAGATTCTGTGAAAGCTGGGCTCTGACTTTGACCCTTGCTGAAGAGCTTCCACCTGATGTCACAGAATCATAGAATGGTTTGGGTTGGAAGGGACCTTACAGCTCATCCCGTTCCACCCCCTGCCGTGGGCAGGGACACCTTTCACCAGACCAGATTGTTCCAAGCCCTGTCCAACTTTGAAAACTTCCAGGAATGGGACAGCCACAGCTTCTCTGGCTTTCCCTCAGTCTGATTTTCCTGCCGGTGAATTATGTCATTGACTATGTTTTCCCAAATTTCAGCTTTCAAGCAGAGCTGACTTCACCCTGGCTGTGTGCCAGGATTTGGATTCCCAAAGACAACCTAGAAATTGCTCCTGACTTAAATTGTACTCTGGAGGAGGAAGAAAAATCCACTGGGATCCCAAAGATGCCTAAAACCTTCTCCTAAACCTGAGAACAGCTCGTCAGAGAAAAACAGCAAAAATGAATCCTTTTGTTCCTAAGCCCAGCGCTCCTGTGTGGTGTTTGTGCCTCTCCAGCTCCGAGCTGAGGGAAGACAGAGCTGCTGCTCCTGCAGGGTCACTCTGCCACCGACACGCAGCATTTTGGGCAGCACAAAATAAAGTGGCTCAGACAAGTGCTGCATCTGTCTAAATGTGCTTCCCATTACCCCTAATCTCGTTACCTTAATTGCCAAAGCCATTAGGGCTCTGCAGTCTGAAAGGAAACAAAAAATCTATGCAATTACCCGCCCCCAAATTGAGTTAAAGTCTTGTAATAAATTACAGTGAAGGCCACTTTCTCCAGTGACTCTCAGAGGCACGTTTAATTCCCTGCTTCAGGGCAGAAACTCAATTAAAAACAAAAACTTATTTCATTTTAATTGCTGGCCTAATGAAACCTCCATCACCTGCAGCTTTCCTGTGTCTGTGTCCAGTGTCTCAGCTCGAGTGGCTTCTTGCTCTCTGCTAATGTGTGTGCTGCACACACATTATAATAATACATATTTATTATAGGCTGTATTGTAAGTGCAGCAGCAGCAGTAGCTGCTGATGGTGGCAAACATGGAAATGGGTAAAAATAACATAAATTTGTCTCTGTGAATCCACCTCCCACGGGGCAGGTTGGATGTGGAGCTGTGGCCATCGCTGCTGCTCTGCTCTGCTGTTTTTACCGGGGTGGTTTGGGGTGTGTAAAACACACCGGGATTGACACAGGGGAAGCCTTGGCACAGCCAGGGTGTTCCCATGGCCCTGTTTGTTGGTGAGGAGGAAACAAGCAGGATCCCCAAAAGCTCCTCCAATAAACCACTTCATCAGAAACACCTTTGCCAGAGGCCATTTCTGCTCTGGCAGGGGGTGAGGATCCTGCAGATTCCCTGGAAAACACATGGAGTTTTACAGCAGCATCTCAGCCCTGGGAACCTCTCAGTGCAGAGACCAGGCAGGTCCAGTCCTCCCGAGGGGCTGGAGAGGGTGGACATTATCTTAACATCCTTCTATCAGGCAATGCCAGAAGTTTCCACTAATTAAAGCTTTTAGAAAGCAAACAACAAGAGG
The DNA here is from genome assembly GCA_013397795.1 of Orthonyx spaldingii. NCBI lineage: Eukaryota > Metazoa > Chordata > Aves > Passeriformes > Orthonychidae > Orthonyx > Orthonyx spaldingii. Next base: position 920,942 of record VZTJ01006073.1, read on the forward strand.
GATCATGTTGCCAGATCTGGTTTTGGGATACAGCAAACCCAGAAATAACAGGGAAAAAGAAATACAGGATAGGTTGCTCAGCTGGGACGAGATGGGGTGGAGAAAAGAAGAGGATCAGGGAAAAATCTGCAGGGAAAAATGGACAGAAGAAGGGTGAAATAAACTGGTTATCTTTAAATGGGTGCTCTGTGTGCTTGTCTGACACATCCCAGAAAAATCTAACTCAAACTATTTTGTGGGTGGGCGTGCTGGGGTGGTGCTGGTGCCAGTGGCTCCGGCTGTCCCTGCCTTGGTGCTCTCCAGATCTCCTGCAGGAGCTGTGCTGGCTTCCTGTGGCACCCACAGCATAGGGCACTGCAGTCCCGAGGTGGCAAATTCCAGCTCTGGGCGCTGGCAACAGCTGGAGAGGATGTAGAGGGACACGTGTTCGGACACAGGGTGGAGATCATCCCTTCTATGCTACCAGGGAATGATGAACGCCAGGAAAAGCAAAACAAAACCAGGGAGGTTACACTGAGCTCCCATTTCCTGACCGTGCTCTTGCACAAGTGAAAGGAGTTTTTAAAAGCCTGATGCGAGCCTCTGGCAGGATGGAAACAGGAGAAGCAGCTCCTGTAAGTGCCTTTTCTGCTTCTTTCTTGTAGACACAGCAGCACAAGAAACCTGGCATCGTTCTCTTTTGGTTTTGAAATGTAGCCAGTTTGGGATTGGGATTAATTTCTGAGCTCAGCCCGTGTTGCATTTATCAGTTTTCCACTCTGAGCTATGGGATGGGGATGTGGATGCCAGTGCTGGGCTGATATGGAGGGAGGAAGATGTGGCAGGGGGAGAAAAGACATCCCAGTGGGCTGGAAGAGACCCCAAATGCAAATTTGGAGAACGGTTTGTCCTGATGTGGGCACAGGGGGTGTGAGGGGGAAGGTGTTTAGGAGTCTTGAGTGTTGCTGTGATCAGCAGGGTGGGCAGCTTTGGCTTTCTCTTGGAGGCCTGCCGTAACAGCTGGCCAGAGAGTGAATTTCCTCCAAAATATGATACAGAAAAGAAACTTAAAAAAGATCATTCCCAGACAAGTGTTTTTGTAGCACTTTCCCATGGCAGATCCCTGCTCTCCCGCTGCTCTGTCCAAAGTGCTCTGCAGCACTTGCCAAAGAACTACAAGAGACGGCACGAAAACATTCCAATCCAGCTCAAACCCATTTTTCTTTTCTTTTCAGCTGCCTGGAACTGCCTGGAATGGATATTTAAGCAATTTTAGTCATGGGACCCGAGCAGGTATGTCCAGAGCTTCACCCTGTGCAGCTGCACACCCACTCTGAGCCTGTGGGGTGGAAGGGCTCCCCCTTCCTGGGTGTTTGTGGGGAGGGAACCATCCCTAAAACCTGCAGAGCCACCATGGGAATGTGTCCTGCTTGGGATGCACAGCACAACGAGGGACCAACAGCTTCATTTTCCCATTTCTGAGTGGCTGCAGGTCTCTGCAGGGAGAAACAGATCCTCGAGGAGAGACTGGAGCTACACAGACAGGCCTGTTTGGGATTGCTGGAAAATGAGCACTAGGGAAAAGATGGGCAGCTTTGGCCATGGCTGAAAAAATGTGTGGTTTAGGGGTGGACGAGTGGTTACACGACTTCTTGCAAAGCTGTATTTTGTTTTGCTGTCAGAATCTGAAGATTAACCTTGATTTTTAAATTCCTCATTAACCTTCAAGGTGCCAACAGCACCAGGCAAATCCCACCCCCCACTGTCTGGAATGGGCTCCTCCATGGAAGCTTTTTTCCTGGAAATCAGATTCCAAAAGTAGGAGGCTCCCAATCACTCACCATTTCCTGAAATCTGGGCTGCAGCTGTCAAAACACTGACGTCCACAGTCCCAGGGAGTGACCACTGCAGTGTTTGTCTCATTCCTTGTCTCGTGCAGAATTGCTTCCAGCAACATTCCTCCAGCTGAGTCTCTCCCTCTAACCATAATTCAGGACTGGATTCTGGTGCCTTCGTGTCCTCACCGTGGATGAATCTTTGAGCATCCTTGTCTAGTGGGAAGGTGTGGTTGGAATGAGATGATCTTCAAGGTCCCTTCCAACCCAGACCATTCCGAAATTCTATGAATTTTATATTTTCCACTTATTAATGGCTTTTACAAGAATCCTTGTCTTGGTGTCCTAGAGTTGGCATGGAGAGGGGTCAGTGTCCTCCCAGGAGCAGGGAGATGTTCAGCATTTCGCCTCTGGAAACAGCCCCACTGATATAAAGGTGCTGGTGGCAGGTTCTGCTTCATCAAGAATTAAGATGCTGCTTTCTCAGGTGAATATGAGCAGCTGACAGTGAGCTGTGGTGGAGCTCACCAAAAAGCTTGTGGTGGTGTCAGGAGGAAGTAGTGATTTATGTCAGAGGAAACCGTGCTCATCCATTTTCAAGTCTTATATGTCAGAATAAGGAAAGCAGAACTAATTTTGGGGTTTGTTTTTGTTTCGTTTTTTTCTTTTTTATATATATATACGTGTAGACAGCTGTCCCCATGCGTAGGCAAAGGCCAAGGAGTCCAGGATACAAAATACTCACCAGAAAGTGGCCGAAATTTAAACCTGTGAAATTCCAGTACCTGAAGGGAGCCTACAAGAAAGACAAAGTGACGCTTTTTACAAGCGCACAAAGTGACAGGCCAAGGGGGAATAGATTCAGACTGCAATAGGGTAGGTTTGGATCAAATATTAGGAGGAAGTTCTTTGCTGTGAGGACCTGGCACAGATTTCCCAGAGAAGCTGTGGCTGCCCCTGGATCCCTGGAAGTGTCCAAGGCCAGGTTGGATGGGGCTGGGAGCACCCTGGGACAGTGGAAGGTGTCCCTGCACATGGCATTGGAATGAGATGGTCTTTGGGGTTCCTTCCAACCCAAACCATTCTGTGATTCTTTGAACTAAAGAAAAACCCTCCGTGATGTGATGTTTGCTTCCTGTGTGGATTGGAACAACGCTTTGATCCCTTTGCCTTGCTCCTAGGCAGCCACTGGTCAAACAGAACCTCAAGAGTGACAGCAACAACCGCAGACACGTGGCTGGATGCTGCCAACTGGAGTGAGCCCCCGTACGAGTACCTGGATGAGGAGGACTATGGGCTCTATGGCCTCTGCACCAAGGAGGAGGTGCTTTCCTTCAGCAGGGTGTTCTTGCCATCCTTTTACACCGTGATCTTCCTGCTCGGCATGGCTGGTAATGCCCTCCTGTTTTCTGTCCTCCTCATGTACATCAGGAAGAAAAAGAAGATGACTGAGCTGTATCTGCTGAACTTGGTGGTTTCAGACTTCTTCCTGCTACTCACCCTTCCTTTCTGGGCTCTGTACATCTCCCAGTGGGTCACCTGGGACATCTTGTGCCCGGTCTTAAACGCCATGTACACTCTGAACTTCTACAGTGGCATCTTCTTTGTGAGCTGCATGAGCCTGGACATGTATCTGCAGATCGTTCATGCCTGCTCTCCTCACAGCTCCACGGTGTGGAGGACTTCCATCCTGATCTTGTTGGTGATGTGGATCCTTTCCATAGCTCTGTCCATTCCTGATGGCCTCTTCACCAGCACACGGCAAATGCACAATAAAACCATCATGTGCACCCAGGATTATGGCCAGGAACATTTATTTTGGAAAGTTGTCTTTCGGGTGATTCAAAACATCCTGGGATTCCTGTTGCCCTTCCTCTTCATGACATTCTGCTACTCCCGCATCGCGTGTGTCCTCAGCACCTCGCAGATACCTGGCTCCAGGAGAGCTCTCTGCTTAGTCCTGACCCTGGTGGGGGTCTTCTTTGTCCTGTGGTGTCCTTACAACGTTGTCCTCATCCTCCACTCCCTGCAGGATGTCGGTGTGATCAGGAGCTGTGAAAGCAGTAGGAAACTGGACTATGCCCTGCAGGTCACAGAGAGCTTGTCCTTTGTCCACTGCTGTCTCAACCCCTTGCTCTATGCTTTTGTGAAGAAACGGTTCAGGGCGTATTTGTGGAAGATCCCTCAGGCTGTTTTCAGGAGAGGCACTCTCTTTCCCATCCAGGACTCCCAGACCAGCCCGTCTTGCAGCAGAAACGCAGCTGAGATAGAAATGTTGAGCATCACAAATGCATCATAACTATTTACATTATTTACATCATGTGTGTGCCCTCTGTGCTGTATTTTACTGGTCCTGCCCATGATGGAGTTGGTGTGAGCCCACAGCACTGTGTAACCAGATAGTTCATCCTAGCAACAGCCTCGAGATGAGGACTTTCCATATTGGGAATGGAAAAGTACATGTGGGATTTGTTTCTGTTACAAGTGGAATTATTGTGAAAAGATTGTCCTGGCTACACACTTGTGGAAGAAACCCAGTTCCCATCTGGAGTATATGAGGCACTAGTAAATAAAGGAGTAGGTTATCTCAATGTTGTGCCTTAAAAATGCAAACTGAAACTTGAGAAGAAATTCTCCTCCACCCTTGTGTGGGCTGGGGAATGGATTTCCATGCTCGTCCAAGAGGCCAGAAACACTTCCGGGGGTGGCTTTGCTTCTCCTGGCTCTTACTCTCTGCCAGATGATTTAACTGGGATTAATCTCATTTTCTACCAGGAGATACAATGGGAAGGACTGGGCACCTTTAAGCTGAGTTGTTCTCTGTCGTGATGAGTGTGCCAAACTCAGACCTGCTGAGAGAGCCTTGGTCAGACATCAGTTCGATCATCAGCTGATTTGAGACCAGTTTGATCAAAACAAAGTTCAAACCACTAACAACCAGTGAGAAGAAAAAAAAGTGGGCTCAGCAGAACAGTGGTGGAGGTATTTGCCTTCCAAAGATCCGGTTTCACAAGATAAAAAATATCCATGGATACCATCTCTAACATAAATATTGGCTTTGCAACACCACAGAGTGAGAGCATGGCCTGAACAGAAGAGCACAGAGAGCTGTTGGCCAATCCTTACTACCCAGCGCAGCTTTGAAGTTCAAGGTTCTGAGTTTGCTGACTTTTGTTTAAAGGCATTATTCACCCCAAACACTCCTGAACCTTAAATGATCCCTTTCCATTCTGAAAACCTATTAAGCCTGGAAGTTGCCTAGAATTGTACAAACAAAATTATTACTTTAAGAGAAAGCACTCATCCCCTTAATTTTATTGCTACATAAGGTTACAGGACTGAGAAGGGCTTTGAGTTGATCACTGCTGTTATTTTTCTTCCCAACATTGTTACAGTGTTTTTCCAAAATGGTAAGGTTGGGAGCTTTCCTTAAAAAACACAACGCCAGAATAAATATTTAGCTGATGCTATGATGTGGCCTTCACTCCATGGGTCAGGTCACTGGAGGGAATGTGGAAAGGGACAGCAGCTGGGAAACAAAAAAGAAGATGAAGATTGTGATCCCAGATAGAGGAAGGCTCTTGGGACTGTGGAAAACTTATGATGGGATCCTCAGGGGAAGGGCAAAGGCGGAGAAATAGGGGGGTTTAATGTCACCCTCCAGTCTGTGGTGACAGTCAGGGTGGCAGCACCCAGAGGAACAGTGCCATGTGGGACATGGGGTCCTTGGCATTGTCCCCAAACCCCATCTGGAGAGAGGGGAGCTGGGGAGCTCGAGAAGCGGAAGGGAGAGTGGGCAAAGCAGAAGTGCTGTGGGCACTGCTCTCCAGCCAGGGTGTGGGTGGGACATTTGCAGGCTCTGGACTTCTCTGGTGCCAAGCGAAGGCAGTGACTCAAGCTCTCCTCACTCGTGGGGCAGCTCAGCTGCTTTGCTTTGCCCTCAAACAGAGCAGCAGCACTTGCACTGTTCATTGGCAAAGCACTCCTGGGACACTGTGGAGAATGTCAAAATGTCAGAGACCATTCCTTCTCTTGGCTTTTGAGATCAAATTGGCTCAGCTGTGACCCTCTTACCTTGGTCCTGTGCTCATTTCCAGTAGCATTTCCAACATGCACTCTTGGTTTCATTTTTCCAGTGGGTGTCCATAGCCTGGTCTTAAAGGCAGGAATCACAGGGTGGAATTTTCTGAACCTTTTCCTTACAAAATCTGGGCTCCATGCAGCCTAGAGAAGGGAATTTGCCTCGTGCCAAAACCCATCCCCCTAACACAACATGGGTACTCCAACGAAATTGCAACATACCTTCCACCTTAAAAATCTCTGTTTATCCTGGGACGAGTTCACACCAGAGCGCTCTGCAGGGACAAGGCAACCACTCACTGCCAATGAGGACAGACGTTGTCAGCTCTGCATCTGCATATCAGCTGCTGGGCAGGAATAAAATCCACATTCCCGCCCCAACTTGTCTCTAGTCCCAGCTCCCGGACGGGCACGGAGCTCAGATGGTGCTGTGGGTAATTCTCCTCTGTACCTTGGTGTCGTCGCTGCTCGGGGGCCTCTATGTCCTGGGTGTGTTTCGGAGACGGAGACCCAATGAGCCACCCCTGGACAAAGGTACCATTCCCTGGCTGGGCTACCTGCTGGAATTCAGAAAGGACAGCTCAGAGTTTCTCAAAAGGATGCAGAAGAAACACGGGGATATTTTCACGGTGCTGATCGGTGGCTATTACTTCACCTTCGTGATGGATCCCTTCTGCTTTGGTACCATCGTGAAGGAATCACGCTCTAAACTGGACTTTAGGACTTCTGCAACTCAGCTGGTCGTGCAGGTTTTTGGCTACAAGCCCATTAAAGCCACTCATAGCATAGTTCATGCATCGAGCACAAAGCACCTGATGGGAGACGGCCTCACTGCCCTCACACAGGCCACCATGGAGAGCTTTCGGAAGCTGATGCTTTTCAACCTGAGCTCAGGAGAGGAGAAGCGAGCGTGGCAGGAGGAAAACCTCTTCCACTACTGCTACAACATCGTCTTCAGAGCCGGGTACCTGGCTCTGTATGGCACTGAGCCACCCCGAGGGGCAGGGAGCAAGGAGAAAGCCGAAGAGCAGGATCGCCTCCACTCCAGCCAGCTCTTCCAGGAGTTTCGGAAGTATGACCGCCTCTTCCCTCGCCTGGCCTTTGCTGTGTTGCCTCCCAAGGACAAAAGAGAAGCTGAGCGGCTGAAGAGACACTTCTGGAACATGCTGTCTGTGAAGAAGGCCTGGCAGAAGGACAACATCAGTGGCTGGATAAGTGAGCAAGACCAACTTCTGGCAGAAAATGGTGTCCCCGAGTACATGCGGAATCGTTTCATGTTCATGCTGCTCTGGGCATCCCAAGGCAACACGGGCCCGACTGCCTTCTGGCTGCTCTTGTATCTGCTGAAACATCCAGAGGCTCTGAAGGCTGTGAGGGATGAGGTGGGTAAAGTCTTGAGGGAGAGTGGGCAGGAAGTGAAGGCAGGGAGCCCCCCAGTTACCATCACCAGGGACATGCTGAACCAGACTCCTCTGCTGGACAGTGCCCTGGAGGAGACCCTGAGGCTGGTGGCAGCCCCGATGCTGGTCAGAGCTATCCTCGAGGACACCAGCCTGAGGACGAGCAGTGGGACAGAGTTCACCCTCCGCAAGGGGGACAGGGTGGCTCTGTTCCCACACATCTCCGTGCAGATGAACCCAGAAATCCACGAGGAGCCTCACAAATTTAAGTACGACCGCTTCGTAAACCCAGACGGCACCAAGAAAGATTTCTACAGAAACGGGAAGAAGCTGAAATTTGTCAGCATGCCTTGGGGGGCAGGAGTTTCCACCTGTCCCGGAAGGTTCTTCGCTTCTGCTGAAATGAAACTGTTTGTGTTCTTGATGCTGAGTCACTTTGACCTGGAGCTGGTCAACGAGGAGGAGGAGATCCCAGCCATAGACATCAGCCGCTGGGGATTTGGGACGATGCAGCCGGTCCGCGACGTTCGGTTCAGATACCGGCCCCGCTTTTAACCTGGGGAGTCCTGGTGGTGGTGTTTGTTCTGGTGTCACCTGCGAGACAGATTTCCTGATCCCGTGGTTATCAGATCCGTGCAGTGCCAACATTGATGTGGTCTTGTTTGCTTCATGTTTATCATGGCTTTTGTTGTTACCTCCTTCATATGTGCTGCTGCTCTGTTGTTGAGTTGCTTATGAGATAGAAGTTAATCTGCAGAGAGACAAAATGTGCGCTGCCAGGCTACTCCCGGCCCTGTCCTGGGGACCATCAGCACACTGAGAGCCCATCTGCACAAGCCCAGAGGAGCACAGGGTCATATTGGCAGGTGGGAACCCACATTACATTTCCAAGGAGCAGGTGTTTTGTCCGAGGGCTGTCCCAGCAGAGCCATCAGCCCCACGGTTCCAGCATGACTCCCATGGAGAAGTGTCATCTGGAACACTCTCCAGATCACCACCCGGATATGGGGGATTGTTTCCAGGCAGGGGAGACATCCTGTGGGGTGTAGGGGAAGAGCATTTTGGGATTGCACAAGACTTACAGTAGGATATTTTGGGGAGGAACCAAAGGGGGATAAAGGATGCATTTAGGTCATTGGAGGAGGAAAATTGAGATGTAAGGGGGTAAAAAGGGCTGGTTGGGTACAAATAGGTGACTGGTCCATACATTTGTCTGGTCACACCCTGCACCTGATCATTTATTTTCCACATGAAGTAGTATCATTGGCAGGATGGCATCAGCATGTGGTGAACCCCTGAAAGGTCAGAGAGCAGCAAATATCCTATCTAGCGATGTAAGAATTTCCTTGGGATTTTCAAATTGTCTTGTCTATGGTCCCTTTCTTGGGTCTAATGAGGCCCCCAAAGAGAGCAGCCTCAGTCCCTTATGGGCTACAGCCATTGTGACCTTATAGCCCTCAAACATATATTTGATCTGCTGGGTCAGTGCAGGAGAAAACTTTGCTCTACAAGCTCTGCTTCGCTTTATCACCCTTCAATAATTAGGCTTCTGACCACTTCCTTACAGAAGTTAAATCCAAGCCTCTCCTGCATGGAGAACAGTGAATTGATTTTAATGCTGACACTAACCTTAGACTTTTGAGATTATTTATGGTCGAGGAATGAAACTCAAACATTTTCACACATATCCAAACATCAGATCCAGATTTTGCTTTGTTTTGCAAAGGGCAGGATGATGTTGTAACTGCATGTCAAGGGCAAACTATCCCAGCCTGCCAGACTGGTTGTTAGTCCTGACCTCATGGTGGTGGTGGTGGTGGTGGAAATTCAGGCAGAAACTATCAAGCAGTTGTGGCAGAACCAAGGAAAACCAAAACTACCTGTAAGGCTTGACTGTGGCAGTTAATATTCCCATTAGCAATTTCACTGTTTTCATGCTCCATCTACAGCTCTCACCTATTTTTTGTCACCCCTCGGTTCCTTCCTTTGAAGCCCTTCTCACATTCTGGTCAATGCAAGCTCCAACCATGGCCAGGAATGCCTTGGGTAGCTGGGCAGCTCAGAGCCATCATCACATCCTGGCCAAGTGATGTCCTCCTTCCAAAGCTCTAGGAAAAGGGTTTTTCATGTGGATATCTTGCATGGAAGTGGTTCCCTGCTAATAGACAGTGCATACTGATTATCACAAAGAGTCCAGGTCAGAATTGAGGGGCGAGAGATGTGTGCTGCACAAATAAGGACAGGGCTTGGGGAAGGGATATAAAAATAATGACAATGATTCAGCAGAAAAATATGGCTTTACTTGCTCATCAGAATGGTTTATTTAACCAAACAGTGTTGAGTCTATAAAATACCTCAGACATGCTCAAATGCATGCAGTTGTGAGAAGCAAAAAAAAAAAAAAGTCATATATGGAAGAGCATGAAAGCTCCAAATGAGTGAATCTACAATTAAATTTTATGTTTAGATGGGTTCTCCCCTGGCACCGAGCTTTCCACCCCAAAGTGCACCAGCAGGAGCAAAGAGCCAGCCAACAAAAACCTGACTGGATTTGTAAAAGAAGTTAAATTGGACAGAATCCAGAGTCTTGAAAGGTTTCCTGGGGGGCAGCTCTCATTGCAGTGTCTGTCTTGTGTAACTCCCCTCTCCTCCCACAGAACTGAGCACGGAGTCTGGCCCTAAGCCCTTGCGTTTCTCTCCTGTAGCACACAGTGAAGACAATTTTACTTCAACATTCCAAGTTTTACAATCTATGGAGTCACTGCCTGCTCTCCACAGCACAGGGAAAGCTCCTCTGCTCTCAGTCACAATTCCTGCTCTGCACGCTCACCAAGGGAAGGAGTCACGATGCTCCATCTGTCAGGTTTGGAACAATGTGGGTTAAACTTGTTGGGAAGGAGCATCCCTGGATAAACAGCCTCACTTCTAGCATTGAACTGTAATGTATTAGGAACTGTTTTCCTGCTCTCCTTCCTCTAAACACAGCCAGACACAGCTCTGAGAAAGCCTCCACTTACTGCTGCTCACATGGAAAATTGAGGGATACATCAATCACTGCAGAGAAACTCAAAGGAACACTGAGGTTATGAGTACAAAGCAATGACACAGCCAACACCATCCTTTGCAGAGGAAAGCGGGGTTTGAAGGTCAAAGAGGAACGTGACATTTCAGGATTTTTTAAAAGAATTAAAACACGCAGCCTTTGCTGGGAACACTGCCGCCACATCTCCGGGTAGATGTGCCCCTGCTCTCCAAGGAAAGAGCAGCTCAGCTTCAAACTGGCAAAGTCTCTTAGTGGCACATGTTACAAGGTCACTGCTGGGTTTGCTGCCCTCCACGAGTCACACATACACAGAAACAGCCCGTGGCAGGCAGGACACACGGACAAAACACAGTGGGGCCGGGCAGAGAGCAGCTCCCCCAGCTCAGCTGCTGCACAGGTTTGGCAGGAGGGTTTGGTACCGAACACTCAGTGCAGGAGGGCACAGGGAGGCAATTCCCGTCTGTCACCACATCCACGTCACTGTGCGATCATGAGGCCGTACTTGGAGCACAGCAGGCCCCTCTTCTTTTCCCGTTCCATGAGGAAATTTCTCAGTTTGGTGGTGGGGAAGGTGACCAGTGCCTGCTGCCTGTTGTCCAAACCTGTCTCCTGGAGCCACGGGCTCTGAAGGCACTCGGAGGCTGAGGGCCTTCCCCTAGGACAGACAAAGTGAGGGGTCAGTCAGGGATCCGTGCTGGGTGAGGAGGCTCCTTGCAAATGGAGAGAAGGGGCAACACCCAGGGTGTGCAGCAGCCGTGCTGCTGGGAGGGCAGACAGTTTCTTACCAAGGGTTAGCACACAGAGTGCTCTGGAGGAAGGACACTGCTCCCCCGGACAGGCCCGCGTAGCACCGCGTGAGCTTCAGCTTTCCCTTCCTGGCTGTCCTGAGGAACTCGCAGGGTGCGTCGGAGCTGACGGGGTAGTTGGCGCTCAGCCTGCCCCAGAAGAAGAGAACTGATAACATGAAGCTGCCTCCAGCTCTGGGGCTCCCAGCGTAAGGAGGATGTGGATCTGTTGGAGCGAGTCCAGAGGAGGCCACCGGGGTGAGCAGAGGGGTGGAGCAGCTCTGCTATGAGGAAAGGCTGGGAGAGTTGGGATTTTTCATCCTGGAGAAGAGAAGGCTCCACGGAGACCTTAGACCCCATTCCAGTGCCTAAAGGGGCTCCAAGAGAGCTGGAGAGGGACTTTGGATAAGGGTTTGTAGTGGCAGGACAAGGGTGAACAGTTTTAAATCAAAAGAGGAGAGCTTTAGATTAGATATCAGGAAGAAATTCTTCTCTGTGAGGGCGGTGAGGCCCTGGCACAGATTGCCCATCCATCCCCCAGCTTTCCATGGCATTACCAAAGGAGGGGCACAGCTGAGATTAACTCTCTGAAACTGGGGTTTCAAAACCACTCACAGGGCAGGGAACAATCAAGTGACTCACATGATGAAGGCTGTGATTCCGACGGACCAAATATCAGTCTGGGGAAGGGCTCCTTGCTCTGTCAGCAGTTCTGGAGCTGGAAAGGCAAACCAGTGTGAGCCAAGCTCCTCTCCAACACTCTGAGAGCAGCACAAAAGCAGTGGATACTTCAATGCTTTGCTGCCTTCCCAAGAGGGAAGCAGAGGTGGATCCTAGGGCAGGGAGCTGGTTGGGGTGGGACACCCATGTGGATGTTGATTGCCATGAAACCATGAGAACCTCTGGGCAGATGGCAGCACTGCTTTATCCCTGGATAAATGGGCACATGGATCCCAGCCAGAGTGGCGCTGCTGTGAGCTCTGTCCCCTGCGGTCTGCAGTGGCACAGCTGTCACCACTCGCTGCTCCCACAAACTCTCACTGTCACTGGAGAGCAGCGCCTGGAAGGCTTTCCTTGGTGGGACCAGCTGGTGCCTCGACCAATGTTTGTGTCTTTCTGTTGATCACACATTGCAGATAAGCCCCAAGTCGCTGTGACTGAGCTCTACTCACCCATGGTTTCCACATAGTCTGAGCATTTGTCCATGGTAATGAATTTGTCTGGTGTGTAGAACTGTGCGTTCCCAAAATCCAGGAGTTTCAGCAGGTTGGGCTCGGTGATGATCATGTTCTCAGACCTGAGGTCCAGGTGCAGGATGTTGTGTGCGTGGAGGTACTCGGTGGCACTGAGGATCTGCCACAGGTAATCTCGGACCTCCACCTCTGAGTACGATGTCCTGGTGGGAGAAAGGGGACAGAAAATAGAAAACAGAAGTGTCCTGTTTGCATGCCCAAAAATGCCTTTTTACATCCACTATCATCCTCCCCTGGGTGTCTGATCCCATCAGGCCCTTGAGAGTCAAGAAAAGCAACTCTGGTTTAGCAAATCTGCTGTATGTGGAGAGGCTGGTCCATAGTCCATCCTATGAGTCAGGTTTACAGGTGCAAGAAGTTCAGGATGTTGTAGAGCTGAAAGAGAGAAAGCAGATTTGATGCCCATCATTCCCTCTCTTTTAACCACAGGATTTCAGCAGATCCATCTTCTGCCATTGTGAGAAAAAATGAATCTTCCTGACCCACAGGAACCTCCATGTAAATGGGAGATGGGGTTTCATATCAACCACTGTAAACTGCTTTCAACATCTCAGCCGGGTGGCCCTGAGTTGTCCTGTTGTAGGAAAGTCAATGAATTTTTTTATCTCACAAGAAGTTGCAGAACAAATGCTTTACAAATCCCGTGTGCAATGACAGCACGCTGGAACAGATGGAGAGGGATGATCCAGTTTGTCAGGAGGAAGCAATGGGTGTTTTCCTCCCAACACCAGCCCTGAGTGGAAAACCCTTCCCTCTTCTTCTTACCGTAAGGCCAAGGAGTGGAGCAGCTCTGGTCCCACACACATCTCCTGGATCAGCACCAGGTGCCGGGGGCTGACGTAGGCGCCCTTCAGCTGGGCTATGTTCGTGTGGTGGAGCTTTCTCAGCACCTGGTACTCCAGCAGCACAGCCTGCTTGTCCTCTTGCCAGTAAGGGATGATTTTAGCGGCCAAAGCCTTGCCGCTCACCTTCTCCCGGCACTGCCGGACGATGCTGAACCGGCCCCTGGTACAAAAGAACACAAAGGCACGTTAAACTTCTCCTCCGTTCTTTAAAACCGCCAGGATCCCATGCTGTGTTTTTCATCTGTGCCTGATGGGGAGTTATTGCATCTATTGTCACAGTTTGTACATCCTCCTGTGCCTTTAAACTGTGCAGTCACTTTAAATTACAGGAGTGAGAGCTGAACTCCTCTGGAGAGAGCAGGAGAACTACCCCTGTTGGCAACAGCATTCAGAGTCTTTCTTCTAGGCAGAGGAAGTTGAATCCTAACTCCCTGACTGGAATGGTGGCTGCAAAGGTTGGTGCAGCAAGGACAGGAAACCTGATTAGCCCTGGGCTCACTTCATGATAAATCAAATGGCTGCCCTGCTGCCCAGCACATCTGTTGTGACAGGACAAGGGGGGATGGATTTAAACTAAAAAAGGGTGGCTTTAGACTAGATATAAGGAAGAAGTTTTTTTACAACAAGGGCAGCAAAACAACCTGGCCTTGAACACTTCCAGGGATGGGGCAGCTGCAGCTTCTCTGGGCAACCTGTGCCGGGGCCTCATCACCCTCACAGGGAACAATTTTTTCCTAATATCTCATCTAAACCTACTCTCTTTCAGCTTGAAGCTATCCCCTTGTCCTGTCACTACACTGCCTTATATGAAGTCCCTGCCCATCTTTCTTGTAGGCTCCCTTCAGGTACTGGAAGGTGCAGTAAGGTCACCCCAAAGCTTCTCTTCTCCAGGCTGATCAATCCCAATTTTCTCAGCTTTTCCTCATAGGCGAGCTGCTCCATCACGTGTGTGATCTCCCTCTGGGTCACTGAGAGCTCACTTGGGTTCTCTACCTTTTGATCTCGGTTTGGAAGGCGTAGGTCTGGTAGGTTGGGAAGGGCTCGGGTGGTGTGATCACTTCACCCTCTTCCTCAGAGGCAGCTGGTGGGACCTCCTGCATGGCAGCACGGAGCTCTGCAGGGAAAAAGGGACAGGGGTTACGTGGGAAAACAGCTCTGTGTGGAAGCTGGAGCCTCTCTGAGCCTTCCTCTGCTATCTATGAACAACAAGCAGAGCTTTCTCCAGGTGACTCCGTGTTCCAGCTGTGGCACCCAGTGCTATTGGAATGCCACAGACTCTGCTCTGTCCACCCAAAAATTCCCTGATATGGCTGCTCCAGACAGAGTGAGATGGATTCTATGATATCAAACATCTTAACCACTGTTTCTCGTCTTCTCACACAGCAGTCCTCAGGGTATGGTAAAAACTGACAAGAAATTAGAAGCTTCTTGTCGTGGACATTTCGGGGCAGCAGCTGGGACTGGTTGCTCTAGTTCTGGTGTGTGGTCATGTCCAAGCACTCCCTGAAATACTGAAGCATCCCTTTAAAGCATCTGCTTGGAAAAGCTGGACAGGCTGAGATATGATAACAAGTCCTGAGAAAAAGGACAGGAGAGGACTTAGGGTGAGTTAAAAATATCTCTGTGAACTGATTTTTACAGACCAGTCCTCTCCATTGGGAGGAAATTCCAGCTAGACCATCCTTCTGTTTCTTCACAGAAAGGACACTTCCTTTGCTACGAGGATATGTTTGCTGTGGGGTTATGGATCTCCTAATTTGAAAAACATGTGTGCAGTACAAAGTAGTCAAACAGGTGAAAAAAACCCAGTAAATCGAGCTTTCTTTACTTCTGAGACAAAATACAGCTGGAAAATTCACCACTGAAGGACAGTAATTCCCAATGGAAAACACCAGAATAGAGAAGTTAACTACTGAATTTAGGATTAAATCCATAACAGAGGAGGTTTCAGGGTTTTCACCAGTGGCAGAGATATATCAGTAGATAAATGCTTCCAGTAACACATTTATTGTACAGTTTTCTCATGGTTTCAAATCAAAGCTGAGTGTGTCTTCAATGGGTAATCTACAGTTTGTAGGTTTTTGTTTTATTATTAAATATTACATATAATTACACATTGTTTATATTTATGTGATGTTGTTATCTTATTGGGGTGTTTAATATGCTTACACCTATTTCCCTGTGTCCAGAATCAGAAAATAATTAGAAAGTAATTTAATTTTAGATGCACAAGCCATGAACAACCCTGAGCCAAGTGGAATTGGCCTTGATTCACTTGCTCTTTGCTTCTGGGCCCACACCTAGAAGGGTGCAGTGGTTTTGCTGCAGGAAAATCCCAACGTTTTCTTGGCATTTGATCTTACCCGTCTGATCCATCCCAGTGATTGTCACTTTGGCAGAGGGGTCGCTGTAGGGGCCCATCCCTGCCTTGCTGGTGCAGGCTGTCCTAAAGTGGTAGGTGAACCCCTGGGGGAGGTTTCTGGCGTGGTAGCAGCAGTCAGTGAGGTCAGAAGCAAGAGTTGTCCACTCCCCATCTTGAACCAAGGGAAGAGAGAAAAGAGATCAGGACTCATTTAAGGTGATCACAATGGGTTGGAAGAATTTTGAGATTTGGGGTTTTGTTGTGTTTTGGTTTGGTTTTTTTTCCCCACCAACTTTACTTATGTGCTGGGAGTATGGAAAAACCAACTTACTATGGCCAACTTTTGGGCTGTACGTGTGTTATTCTCTAAAATCAGCTGCTTTATATCTGATAATTCCAGGTTGTGCCAGCACTGTTCCAGAGGAGTGGTGAAACTTTCCTGCGTTTTTTCTCTTCATCTAATGCATGTCACCAAACTTCATGTCACCAAACTCTACTGGAAATTTACATCAAGAACTCCAAATAAAGGATAAATCACTGATTTTTTTTTCCTGTTAGGTCTGTGTTGAATCCAATTGAGACCATAAGGTGCAGGATTCCAGGACAGAACCATCCACTAACACCATCCCAGCAAACCCAGTGTTTGAAACACAGGCAGTTTTACTCAGCTTTTATGAAACTCGAATGATTTCTCATGAAACTTCAGTTATAGGTACGTTCTGGATTCATTATTCATGGAATTAAGGAAGGACAAAAATCATTAGCAAACATTTAATGAACATTCCTCCCCCATGATGCTGTGTCCCATATTTTGCTGCTGCACTCAAGGTTGACCCCAACTGCCTGGAACTGCCTGAGATTAAAACCATCCTTCCATTCAAATAAACCCTGGCAGAGAGCCTCAAACCATGGCATAAGCAGCAATTCCCTGTGCAAACCTGAGGTACCAATGACTTTGCAGGGTACTGGTTGAATTGAGGGCTGTGTTTGTGCAAGAGGGAGCAGATACAGCTTAGAAATAGAGAAAAAGATCTGCAGAAGCAGCCTACAAGAGCCTGTTGTGAAATAATGAATAAAACAAGGAATTTATTCGAGTTCAGGAGAGCAGGACTTTGCATGTTCCTGCCAAATACACAGAATGCAATGGAAGGTTGTAGATGCTGTTTCCCATTTTTCTTCCTAATTGGAAGAAAAATTTTTGAGTTTGTATCCTCCCCAAAGTCTCTCCTACAGCTGTGTCAAAAAGAAAAATGATAAAGAAAGTGGTGTTGGAGGAAAAGTGACTCACACCAGGTCGAGAGAGAAGAGGCAGAAAGCTGCTGCCCATGCCCATGCTAATCCAGAAAGGAGTGGTTTTTTGTTTGTTTGTTTGGAAAATGAAGTGAAGGAACAGGGAGCAGCTGAATGCAAGGGCTGTGTTTGTGTGGCTGCAGCAGGAATTGCTATCAGACATCACACTCATAACAACAACAGCAGAGCCATCCCAAGAGAGGCGGAACAGCCTTGGGGATTTGATTCAAAGCTTTTGTAACTAAACACGAAAACATCCACTTTTGACAAGGGCAGATAGTGACAGGATGAGTGGGAACAGCTTTAAATTGTAAGAGGAAAGGGTTAGATTAGATGTCAGGAAGAATTTATTTACTCAGAGAGTGCTGAGGCCCTGGCCCAGAGAAGCTGTGGCTGCCCCTGCATCCCTGGAAGTGTTCAAGGCCAGGTTGGACGGGGCTTGGAGCAACCTGGGATAGTGGAAATTGTCCCTGCCCATGGCAGGAGGGCTGGAATTAGATGATTTTTAAGGTCCCCTCCAACCCAACCCATCCCATGATTATATGATCCACTGACTTTCACCAGGCTCTGGACCAAGAGTTGAAAGAGAATATCAAAGGGGTGATGCAGTTTTGCCAAATTTTGGTTATCTTGTCCTGGCTCTTTGCCCCAAGCTTCCTCCATAATCAATGGTAAAAGAACGCGTGGCTGTTCAGCAGAGGATAAATTGCCTGTTTGATAAACCATCTTTCTCCAAGACTGTACAGAAAGCTTGATCTTGCAATGATGTTGTTTCATTAGTGTCTAATTTTGTCAGATTGCTCAGAGCTGCATTTTCTCCTGCAGCTGCTCACTTTTTGGTTGCAGCTTCCACACACCTTAGTTTGAGTCACACTTTAGCAAAGCCTTGGCAGGAATGTACAAATTCCAGGCTGATTTAACCAGCACAACCCCTAATTTTTAGAGGGCTAAATGATGGCTGTTGGATTGCAGAATAAATTCCATTCCTAATTCTAAACTAGGGAGTTAAATCAGGCTGTTTCTGAATAAAAATAAAACATCCAGCTGGTGAAGAGATCACACAAACTGAGATGTTCCTTGCAAAGCGTGAGGACAGCACTTTACCTTCAGTCTTGCACTGGACGGTGTAATGGACAGGGGTGTTGGTTTCCACAGGTTTCCAAACCAGCTGCACTCCATCCTTGTAGACCTCCACGATGTCAGGGGGCGGAGGGCTGGGAGGAACCTCTGGGGAGAGGAGGCACAACCCCGTGAGTGTTAACAGCAGCACTGCTGTGATACAAAACTCTACACCCAGCATGTCTCAGCTACAGATATTATTTTTATATATATATATATAAAACATGTATATGTTTTTTATATATACATACAACTAGTGGGACAGCAATTTTGCCGTCCCTAATTCAAATTTAGTATTAAGATTATGTCTTGGAGTGGCACTTAAACCAGGGGAGAAAATAAAGAGTGAAGAAGAAGGTGCCACGCTAACACACAGCAGAGGCTGTGCATTGTCCTCTGCACCCATGTGCAGAAATCTCACCTCAGAGGTATTTACAGCTCGCATTTTTGGGGGCAGAAATACTTAAATACCTATTTCTGTAGCTACTCCTTCTCTCACCTGCTTTCCTTATGACACAAGAGGTGGATGCTGAGCCCAGGGAGTTTGTGGCCACACAGGTGTAAATACCAAAATCCTCAGCAGTGACAGAGAGAATGGTTAGCAGCTGGAAGTGTTTGAGCTTAGATGAGATGAGGATCCGGCTGCTGCCCTGGACAGGAATCCCATCTGGAAAGCAGGAGATGGGAGAGATAAGTACCCTGCAAATGGATCCCAAGGTGTTCAAAGCTCTCCCTGCAGCCCTGTCCCGGAGGTCAGGGGCTCTCTGGAGGGCTGGCAGTGTCACCTCTGAACCAGCTGACGTGCAGGGAGGAGTGAGCTGCCGTCCGGCACGAGAGCGTCACGCACTGCCCGGCGGCCGCAGCCTGGTCCACGAGCTCCTCCACGAACGACGGGGCTGCAGAGAGGAGGAAAAGCGGTGATTCAGAACAGCCAGGAGAGCTTTGTGCAATACACATCCCTGCAGGACAGCAGGAAGCATTTTTAATGGGGTCAGGAACTTTTTTGTCATTCCTTTGGCCACCGTTTGGAGAATCCCCCAGGCACTGAGTGCACAGGTATAGGAGCTCTGTTCACCCATGGGTATAGAGGGACAGATCCAGACGGATCTTGGAAAACCCATGGGGAATATCTGCATTGCCCAGCCCTGGTGCAGCTAAAGCAGCGGAACAGCTCAGAGCAGAGAGAGACCCTATCACAGCAAGGGTGTTCCTCTGGCTGAGCCTAAATGTGGGGGCAAAACTGAATTATGGAATTTCAGGGATGAGGGGATCTGATAGGACAAGAGGAAATGGCCTCCAGTTGCACCAAGGAAGGTTTAGATTGGATATTAGGGAAAGTATCTTCATGGAATGGGTTGTCAAGGATTGGAGGAGGACGCCCAGGGAAGTCTCACCATCCCTGGAGGGATTTAACAGACGTGTGGCACTTGGGGACAGGGTTTAGTTTGGCAGTGCTGGGTTAATGGTTGGACTCAATGATCTGAGAGGTCTTTGCCAATCTAAATGATTCTGTGATCAAGACAACACAAGAAGAGAGAAGGAGACATGAAAGATGGATATTGAAGAAGGAAAAACCCCATAGGGCATCAAATGTGCCCTTTTCTCCATGGGAAAGGGGGAACTCAGGTTTTTTCCTGTGTTTCTCCGGGTTTTTTCTCCACAGTGGCCAGGGGCTGCCAGCCTCCCACTCCTGCCCTCCCCAGTGTTTGTCTGGGCTCTGCTGAATGCTGGGGCAGTAACCTGACCTCAGAAAAGGCTCCTGATGGAATCAAGGGGAAACTTGCCAGGAAAAAAGCAAGTTCAGCTTTGCTGAATCACCCCCAGGGGGTAAAACAAACCAATATCTTGTGCCACAGCAATACCTTTCTCCTTTGGGATGAGGCTTGGAAGCTTGAATGAAGGCAGTGCTGATTTCCTCTTCAGAGATCCTTCAGCCCCTATTAACAGCTCCTTTTCTGCTGCCTCACTTCCCAGCTCACCAAACTCTGTTGTGAGAAAGGATGAGAAGTCACTCAAGGCCATCCTTCTCCCCGTGGCATCCATTTGCAGTGACAGTTCTGCCTTCACACATAAACAGTCCCAGGTTCCCTTATTAACCAGCCTTTGATTAACAGGGAAGGAAGGCTGTGACAGCTGCTGCAAACAGAACAGTGTCCTGGAAGAACAGGGAACATCCAGGGATGGCAGAGAAGAAAGGTCAGATTCCCATGCCCAGAGTGGCTTCACTGGCCTCTCCCAGTCACTTTAAGCTTAGAGATGTGCCATGGCCAGATGACAACTGCAGCAAGGAAAGCATCACCCAGCCCTGATCTGCTGCTTCTGTGCAACCTCAAATGGGAATTTGAGCCCCTTCCCTCAGTGGATTAACCCAGCTGGCTCTGCACTGAAGCCAGCCACTAACAGAGAGCTGATGGTGAAGTGGAGATTGCTGATTTCAGAACCTGCCACAGCCAGGTTTGCAATCCCAGTCTAACCACAGCCTCAAACAGGCTGGGGAAAAGGAAAAAGGCAGCTTTAGTAGAGCCCAGTTATAGCAGCAAATCTGTGAAGGAACGGAGGGAAATAATTACCTTCCTCTGGTTCAGGAGATGTCTTTCCTTTTAGGATTCTTGAAATATGGGCAACAGAAGCTTTCACTTTCTTCTTCAGACTCTGCTCCACTGACTGCTCCATGGAATGAGACCTTGCATACGGCTTAAAGAGTCCAGGCTTGGTGTGGAAGGAGCTTTTTTGCTTCCCACTGGAGTCCTTTTGGGAGCTATACATTTCTTTATGGCTCTCTGCTCCTTTCCCCATGGCTAACAAGTTAGCTGCCTTTGAATCCTCAGGTATTTCCAAACGGTTCTTCCTGTTCTTGTCTTCCTGTTCCCTGATGCACAGTCTTTTATCCTTATGGAGATGTCCTGCAGGAGGAGACCTGGCCCTTTCACGAAGAAGCATAAACCTTCTAGGAACTGGTTTGGGAGAAGGCTTCTTATAGCTCAGAAACTCAAATGGGAAATAGACAATGTCGTACAAATCCGAGAAATTCAAATAGGCAGGCTCCACTTCTGAGATGTCAAATTTTTGGGGGCCGCTGCCAAGGCTGGGTGTTTCATCTGACAGATCTTTGATTTTCACCAAAGAAACTTCGGGGTGTTTGCCCGTGTCCTTGATCACTGGCACAGGGATGGGTCTTTTTACAGTGTCCAGGCTCTCTGTTGAGGAAACGCTCTCTCGGCTGGAAGGGGGGGTCTCAAACGCCAAGTCCTCCAGGTGCTCACATTCATGAGGAACTGTCCCTGCTCCCTGCCCTTCCAGGACTCCTGGCTCCTCACTAACAGCAAGGTAGGGTTCTGCAAGGTCATCCTGCTCAGAGACTTCTCCTCTTCCACCCTGTTGGACCGAAGGGAAGGAGGTGTCTGTGGGTGCTTGGCTGCCTTTGTAGAACACCTTTCTGCTAGGAGAAGTGTGCCTCCTGCTTTCCTTCTCTCCAGAAACTGACTCTGCCCAAACATTCATCTCTTCAGAGAGGGAAACCATCTCGTCCACCAAGCCCTCCAGCACAGCAGACTCCTCGTCACTGTAAAAAGAAGCTCTGTGATGTGACAGCTCCTGACCATGATCCCTGCGGAGCAGCGGTGGCGCAGCTTTTCCAGCATCAGATCTTCCACTTTCTAAGGCAACACCTCCACCCTCACCATAAACCTCTGGGTATTCCTCATAATACAGTTCATAGGCTGAAGCTGGAGCAACTTCTGGTTGTGAAGCAGTTAATGCACCTGGGCTCCCACTCTCCAGACCTCCCGAAATCCCAGCCCTGTGCTGCACAAACACCCCATGTCCAGCCTTGGGGAAAGGAGCAGCCACAGCCTGTCCAGCTGCTCGGCTTCCACTTGCTGTCACAGCAGATCTCATCCCACTGTGAAGGGACACCTCTGGATGTTCTTGATTTTCACTCTCCCAGACCTGAGGGAACACAGTGCTTTGGGAGGACACAGCTCTGGCTGGGTGTCTGCTCTCCAGAACAGCAGGCTCGGAGCTATGGCCTTCAGGAACCTTCTGGGGTTCAGCTCCTTCATGGGCCAAACTGGGAACAACCTCTGTGACAGCCGGGCTTTTACTCCTCAGAGCAGCAAATCTCTCCTTGCTGTGAGCTGGCCGTGCTCCATCGGAGACCGGAGCTGGCACTGATCCTGGTGGTGGGATTTTGGGAACAGCGAGTTGCTCTCCCTTCAGGGTGGCTGATGCTGTGTCTGAGTGAACAGGAGCCTTTCTGTGTGCTTGGCGTTCACTGCCCTGGGCTGATGGCGGAGTGATTCCTGTAACAGCTGCTTCTGCATCTTCCAGGACAGCAGATCTCACCTCTTTCTCCATCTTCAGCTTCTGAGGAGCACCTTCATCAGCTGTGAGTGTACTTGGCCGTTTGCCCACCAAGACAGGAGCTGCTGGAATGTTTTTCCCAGGAATTTCCTGCCTTCTGTCTTTACACACTGGAAGTGAATCAGTTTCTGTTTGTTCTGTTGGAGCAGCAGGGCTTTCATGCTCCATGGGTTCAGATTCAGCAATGCCATGAGCAGAAATCTTTTCATGTGAATGTTTCTGCCTTTTGTCTTTCCAGGGTGGGTCTGGGGCTGCCCTTTTGATAAGCAAGCTTCCACCTGTTAGATCCGGGTGGGTGTCCATGGGAGCAGACTCCTGGGGCAGGCACAGCCCTCCTGGACTCAGAGGAGATGTTTTGGGGGTGCTCTCTGACTGTGTGAGGGTTGAAATGGACTCTTTGCCCTCCTGAACAGCAGAGTCGGAGGCACGGCCAGAGGCTGATTTACCCTCCGTGCTCTCATGTTTTGGAGCTGATGATGCTGCTACATCTGAGCTCTGGGCAGACAGAATGGGGCTTTTGCCTTCCAAACATTCAACGTCCTCCTCAATCTCAGCGGCTTTTGACTTCTTCAGTAAACGTTTCCTATTCTCACTCCTGTGAGGTGACACTGGCAGTTCCTCTGCCTGTTGTATAAAAGCAGCTGGGCACCCATTCCCCTCACAATGTGTGGAGGGAGAGGACTTGTCTCCCTTGCTGGCTCTCCTGACGTCCCCTCGCTCTGTTGTGTCCGCAGAACATCCCTTGCCAGGCCCTGCGGAAATGTCACAGTGATCACTGCCTTCGGGGCAGCTTTCCTGGGACAACACATCACAGTCCTCCTCCAAAATATCTTCTTCCCTCAGGGATCTGGAGGCTCTCAACCTGTAGTCATCCAGGGAACGGCTGCGGCTGGCACCAGCAATGGCAGGGTGTGGTGGCTTCCTGGCAGTGTCAAACGATGCGGATTTGGTCAAGGATCCCAGCAGACTTTCCCTGCGATCATCTCCTCCTCCTTCTTCTTCCTCCAGTTCAAACTGCTCCAGGAGGGGTTCACGGAGGCCACTGAGGGGCACCTTGGAATATCCAGCCTTCCTGAAGGTCCTTCTGGCCCTGTCCAGGTGCCTTCTGAACTCCCTGCCTGGTGAGGAGGGCGGCCTTGCAGGCAGCTCAGTTGCTTGGCTGTAGAAGGTGCTTTTGATGACACTCTGCCTGGGAACACAGGCAGATGGCTTTTCTGCCCCGTCCCCAGCCTCTTCAACTCTGTCCTTATCAGATAGAGATGTGTCTGGTTTTTCTTCCCGATGCAGGAGTGATGTGCTTTCCGTGGAAGCCCTCACAGATGAGGGCTCAGCAGCACCACTTTTTTGGGATGGCTGTGCTCGAAGGCTGGGAAGGAGCCTCTCCCCTTTCTCCTGTAGGATACTCGCCATGAGCTCTTTGCTTTCCGTGGGTGATTTGTCCCCCAGCTCAGCCTTCATTGAAGCATATTTCCTCCTCATGGGTTTTACTGGAGGGACAGAGCTTTTGGAGAGCTCCCATTCACTTGCATGTTTCGGAGCCTTGGAATAGCTTGGGGCATCAAATACGGGCAAGTGCAGTTCGGGGGTGGAGCCAAAGTGCCTCTTATTGGGGAAATTGGAGTTCTCGTTGTCTGAAGAGGAGCCGCTGGTGCTGGATGAAGTGCTCTCCTCAATGAGGTGTCGGGAGATGGCCAGGGAGGAGTTGTCGTGGGTCCTTTCAAGGATTTCTGGGATGGACCTCATCACCAGGATGGATTTGTAGCACATCAGGGAGCGCTGAGAAGGAAAACAAGACACAGCACAAGGAGATGGGAACACATTGGGTGTATGGTAAAGCAAACACACCAAAATGAACTCCTGCAACCCTAAATACCACACCCACAAATGTAATTAAGCATTGCCACTCTCTGTACATGCCACCAATCCAGGCCTCATTTGCTCTCCAAATCTTTCTCTTCCCTCTTTCATAGATGTGAAACTAAATTGACTTCAGGGGTCACACTTGCTCTTCTAAATGCGGGTGACAGGACTCTATTTGAGGTTCCCAAAGTCAATCTGGCCACTCAAAACAGATGGAAAGGAGTTTTTGATGGAAAACATCAGATGAGAGCCTCACTGCAGTAAATGGCCTCAAATCCATCGACTGCAATACAACGTACGGTGAGTTAGGCCAGCAGAAGAGCTACAGCAGTATAGGAGGTGGGATTCATCTGCTCTAAATTCTGCCATGTGGGGCATCTCACTTGAAGCTGGGCCTCTCCTTCCAGCCAGCAGAGAGAAACTGGCACATTCAGAGGGCAATCAATCCAATTATTTTAGAGAATTTAATGAAAAGCGGCATTTTCTTGGCACCTGTCTAATTCAGCTTCGATTGCAAAGGCAGCTGAGGGCACCAAACTTAGACACAACCTTGTGTCTTACAGGCACCTGCATGAGGTTCCAGTAGAAACACCTGGTAGAAGAAGCAGTAGAAGCCTAGATAATTAATTCCTGACACATCCATCAACCACTCTCTCCTGGGCTTATTCCCAACTCACAGCCGTGCTCAGATCTCTGCTGAGCTCACTGTCCTAGCCCAAAAGCTTTTCAAAGATTCAGATGCAATTAAAAATAGATATAACTAAACAGAACCAACACAGATTAAGGGCAACTCACCTGCCACTTGCTCCGAGCCACAATGAATTTGAGCTGTTTGGTATTAATGAAATGAGCTGCTTCAAGAGGGACATTATGCTGCCAGGTGGAATGAGAGGAAAATCATTGGTTAAAAAAATTTACTCAATTTCCTGAGAATTTTTTGTGGTTTTTTCTCAGGATCCCTCCTTACAGAATTGTTTCATTTAGGAAAGTTACAACAGATCAAATGCTGCAATTCCTTCATAATTAAATTGCAGACAAAATCAGCTTTTCAGTGATAAAAGCAAGCCCTGTTCAAATGCACATCATTAAATCCTTCTTGCTGTTGTTAATTTTTAGCTTTTCTCCTTAGTGATTTAAGGCTTTGGAATATAAGCCATAACTTTGGTCTGCAAGGCCAGTTTCCTTTCTGTACTGATGTGACAGAACAAGAGGAAATGGCCTCGGGTTGCACCAGAGAGGTTTAAGTTGGATATTGGGGAAAATTGACTGATAAAGGACCAGGACAAACTTACCATGAACCACTTGTGGGAAAGACAGTCCAAAGCACTTGGCCTGGCTCTGGTAAGAGAACAGATCAACATTTTAGCAGGAAATCATCTCCAACAGCAACCACAAGATCTTTCTGAAGGTGCTGCTGCACCCACGTACACTCGGGTGTGTCCTTAGGCTGCTGGTTTGGAGCTGAGAAGCCAACAAGACACAGCAACTTCCAACCCAAGATTTCCTTCCCTGGAGGTGAAAATATCCTCCTTTTTCAGTCTGACACTCCCCACAGATCCTCAGGAAGAGCTCATGCAGGGGCTCAGAGGTGTCCAGAGCAGCCCTGAGAGTGATTTTGCCTCTTTAGGTGGCTGGAGTGAAAATAGCTTTGGCAGCAGGCAGAAAGAGTAGAAATGAAATCAAAATCAAGTGCCTGTAAAAGTGCCTTCAAGCCAACTTTTGTACTTGAAATTGCTTAATGGATGTGGTCAATGAATTGCTTAATGGATGTGGTCAATGTTATTTAGTTCTCACATAACTCCCTCCATACCAGTCCGTGCTCTTCCCACTCGTCTGTGTCATTCCAGAAACTCCTCTGCCTGGAGGAGGCAGGGAGTGAGGACATCACCACACCAGAGACAGGCCAATTTGGCAAATGTCCCAGTTGTGGGTTTGGTAATGGGAATAATAAAGAAGAATTAGGGCAAAATGCACCACATGTCACTGAGCTCTGTGCTTTTCCAACCGCAGGATGAGCTGGGATGCGCCTGCTGAGGCACCAACAGCTCTGCACAGAGGGAGGCACAGGAGGGCACTCACTTGGGCTGCTGCTGCAGGATCCCTTTCATGAAGTCCTTCGCATCTTCACTCAAGTGAACAACGTCAGGAATGGTCCATGAAATTTCCCCGTTCTGGATATTTAGGAGGGTTTTCCTGTCGTTCTCCCCAGCAAACGGAGACTTGCACGTGAGGCTTTGTTTATTGAACACCATAAAATGAAAGGAGATGGATTTTAGGTTTCTATTTTATGGTCAAAGGACAGAAGCACAAGTGCTTACATGGGATTTTTAAATACTTGAGGGGCTCCGTGCCTGGGACTTGCAATGTTTGTGAGGAGCAGTCAGGAAAGGAGGAAACCACAAAGTAAATTGTCCTTATTATGGAAGGACTGAATGCTCCACTCAAATCCCTCACTTGAAAGTACTGGAGGGCTCCAATGGACAAAGGGTTATTGAGGGAGTGTTTCCAGGATTTATTTACCTTAAATATGTGATGACTCCGACAGCCCTGAGGAGAGAGGGAACACAAATGTCATGTTTGTCACTATTCATCCATTCTTCTCAAGCCCCTCTTCCTGCCACTAGACACCCTGGAACAACAAGATCACCTTCTCCTCACCTTTCAAGGATAATAAATCCCAAAAGCTATTGTTTTTTCCATTCATTTTCCCCCTTCAACATTTTTTAAAATGGTTCTCAAGCAATCCTCCATTTTTAAAGCACAGACTAAAAATATGTGGGATTTTTTTGAGTTTGTTTGCCTTGTCTAGAAAGCCCTTTGGGATCATTCTCTCTAGTTGCTGCCTGGAATAGAGATCTAAGATCCTCTAAGATGCTCCTTTGCATTAATTAGCAGTCAGAGTTCAATTATGGCTGAAAAAAATTAGACAGAAGGAGCTTTAAAGAGCCCTGATGGCTTTTGGATTCTCAGCATTGGCTTTCAGTTCCCTGTGTTATTATCACTGCTCCATTTACTAATTAACAGCTAATGGAAATCCAGGCCATTGAGGGCCTGGAAAAGCTTTTTTAGGAAAATGAGAGATTACCAGATATCAGTTGCTTTTGACACTGGTGACAGGGAAACAATTTCTGGGGCAACAAACTCCGGAGAGCCGTATTTGCTGTACTGAGGCTCCACGGGTGTAATCCTCTGGGCAAACCCAAAGTCACAGATCTTCAGGTCTTCCCTCTCAGGATAAACCATGAGGATATTCAGCGGCTGTTGAATGCAAAAAAAAAATAAATGGGAGAGTTTTTCTTGAGAGCAGGGAGTATTTTCAGTTGTAAGAGTAACTCAGAGAACACCCATTCCCTGGCCAAGAAGAGGCTGGGAAAAGCCAGACCTGACATTGCTCGTTACCTTGATGTCCAGATGAAGGATGTTGTTGTCATGAAGATATTTGATCCCTTCCAAAATTTGCTTGATATACAGCTTGACCTAAGAATTGAGTCAATAATTGAACAATTATTAAATAAACAATTATTAAAGTGTGAGAGTAAATAGGAAGGTCCCTGGTTTCACGAAGATTTGATCTTTAAAGGTCCCTCCCAAACCAAGCCATTCTATGATGTTCCCCTCTGAGAACTTCTAAAAAAAATATCAGTTTTACCAATAAATATGGGACACCTGGCTACTAGATGGGAGATGTGAAATATTTAGAACTTTTAGCACCAAGGAGTAACTACAATTTCAGCCTTTGTTTTTAAGACAGAAAGGGAGTAGACAGAATATAGTTATAAGGGGATAAAGTGGTATTAAGTAAGTGTAGATACAGAAGCTCCCAGAGGACAGCAAAGAAATGATGATAATAGAGCAAATATAACTTTTTTCGGCTGAATCAATGCTGGTGGTCAAACCCACTGGCTGTTTGTAGTTATTCCCCAAAGAAACCCAACTTAGCAGTGAAAGTTGATGGGAACACATTGTAAAGGCTGATTCTGCTTTGACAGATTATCACTGGTTCAGAGACATTTCTCATATTCCAAAAGGAAAACACAGAAGGAACCAACCAACTCTGGGCTTTCAAATGAGAAATTACCTCAGCTTCAGTGACCACACTCTTCTTGAATAAACGGTCCAGGAGCTCTTCATGGGAGCATCTGACAGTGGCATTAAGGGACAACAGAACCACGTGGAAAAGCTCATTTTTATTGTGGAGCCACCTCCGTCCAGCCAACAGCAGAATTCAGCAGGTGATCTCAGGCACTGTGATGGTCATTAAAGTCTCTACTGCAGCAGAGTCCTTGCAGAACTGGGCTGCTCTAAACCTGGTGTCACTTCTGCTAAAATCTACCTGTTGGTCTTGGGTTTCCTGTTCTGCATTTCCCTCATGCTCACCCAGACCGGATCTCATGGAAACCGAGCCCATAACCTCCAGATGTTTCAGAAAAGAATTTTAGTGCTTAATAACTCATTCACACTTGTATGATTTTCCTCTCCCAGCAGAAGCCCAGGACTGCAGTGGAGCTCTCACAGAGCTGTGCTATCCTGCAGTGCAGAGAAGGACTGTGTGTGTCCTTTTGTCTCAGGAAAAAAACAAAAAATGGTTAATTGCTTAGATATTTTAATAGATGAGCTCTACCCAGTGCTTCCAAGCCTCCTCAGACAACTGCACAGAAAAGGATACAACTCCAGAATCAAAATCAGTGTTTTTCGTGTTTCAAACTCATCCAGGAGCCTGGTAATTCTGTCGTGGGACAGAGAGGCAAGAATGTCCCTCTCCTGATGCGCTCGGGACTTGGTTTTGCTCCTCAGGGGGATGAATTTGGCAGCACAGGACACCCTGTTCCCTTTGTGCACCACCCGTTTCACGAAGCTGAAGCAGCCCCTGTGCAGGAATCAAAGGACATCAGGAATCTGCCCTGGTCAGACCTGGGCAGAGTTTCCCACACCCTGGCCTTCCCCAGCTCCCTGCTGCTCAGTGCATCCATTCTCCAGCACAAGGAGCTGATTTTGCTGTGTGTGAGGTGCTGTTGCCCTCTCCTGGCTGTCTCCAAAGGGAAGCAACGTGTTCCCATCAGGGAAAAGCTGTTGCAGGTGAGGCAGACTCCTGCTGGCAAAGGCTGATGGCTCCTGGATCCCTGGGACATACCCGATGTGATGGGATTGGGATGCTCCCATTGCCAAGAAGCCATACCCAGGACCAATCCTGTGACCCCTCAATGGTATTTTTTCTGGTTGGAGCTGCCTGGATTGTCCCGTCCTCTATCAGAAACCTCAGGAAACCATTCCCAGCACACCTGCAATGGAGTGACCTCCCACTTCTGCCTTTACTTCCACCTTTTCAGGACCCACCCCTGCCTCAGCAGCTCAGATGGGCAACTAAATATTCCCTGGCAGTGATGCTGTAGAGTTGGAGAATTCATTTACCTTCCAATCTCCTGCTTAACCTCATAGTGGGAGTGGAGCTTTCTCCTGGTGGCCACTTTCTTTCCTTCTTGGTCTTTCTTAGCTTTGGAAATACAGGAAAACATAAAAGTGAAAATTCAGATAACAATGCCTTGCTAATAGTGTGTGAAGTTATTGCAGGACAACTTAAGGCAGGAAAAATTAGAGGGGTCTTCTAAACTTCTACAGAGAGTTGTTTGATAACAGAATGTGTCAAAATGAACTTTGGGGTTGCCCAGAGAAGCTGTGGCTGCCCCTGGATCCCTGGAAGTGTTCAAGGCCAGGTTGGATGGGGTTTGGAGAAACCTGGGATAGTGGAAGGTGTCCCTGCCCATGGCAGGGGGTTGGAATTACAGGATTCTTAAGGTTCTTCCCAACCCAAATCATTGTAGGATTCTGTGATTTGCTTTCATCCTGGATCCTGCCATATTGGCCATATATAAATGCTGTAGAGGAAAGCAGAACACATTCCATACAGGTACCAGAACACGACTGCAACAAACTACACATTGCCCTGGCAGTGGAAGCAATCCCTGCAGCTGGGAGGATGGCATTGATTCCCAGCTGAGAGGGTGGCACTGATTCCCACCTGAGAGGATGGCACTGATTCCCAGCTGGGAGGGTGGCATTACCTTCACGTACGACGAGCTCTGCTTTGCACAAAACCTCCCCTCCTGCATTTTTGGCAACGCAGGTATAAACGCCACCATCTTCCAAGGCAGCATTGTCCACCACCAAGAAATACGTTGTTCCTTCCTTCCCCTGGTGGACCCTGTTGCTGTCCGTCAGCAGTGAAGTGCCCTGGGAGAAGGAAATGACATTTTGGCACCGGAAAAGCCAAGATGGAAACAGACGTTTCCGCTGTTCCAGAAACAAGAGACGGGAGCAGAGCTACAACACGGACTGTTTATGTCAGCAAACCTCACGGACAAAATGCTGCCCAGGGAAGGGGTGGAGTCACCACCCCTGGAAGTGTTCAAGACACAACAGGATGTGGGTCTGGTTGATAAGGTGGAATTCTGTCAGAGGTTGCACTCAATGATCTCGGAGGTCTTTTCCAACCTTAAGGTTCTGTGATGCTGTATGTTCATAAATGCTTATTCATAAATATTCTAAATATTCATAAATGCTATGAAGAAAGCAGCAGGATGGAGTGTGTGTGACACAGAGCAGATTGTGAGCATTTCCAAAAGGTCCCTCTGACAGTAAAATGCAAGTATAAAAATATATAATGCAATATGTACCTATATGTATGTAACACCGTAAATGGAAGTGATGCAATCCTGTTTTCCCACATAAAATCTCTGTTTCTGAGCTTTTCCTTATTAAACTGTAACAAAGATTTAAGTTAAAGTAAATCACTTCATGACTCCACCAGCTCAGTGCTTGGTGGGAGCTGAAAGGTACCAGATACTAGAAATTATTAGGGAAGAAATGAAGGATAAGGCATAATTTGATAAATCCTTGGTTTGCCCATGGTGTGGTACTGTTGCATCAGTGTCCTCTGTAAGAGCTTCCAGATGAGGACTGACAGAGCAAGTTGCGGATTTTCAGCCTGGAAGGGAGGCTCTAGCAAGATATGACAATAATATTTTAAGGAATAATAAATTATTTCCCTCCATTCTATGGAATATTCATTGTCCTTAGTCACACTGATTTTACCAAGTAGCTGCAAAAAAGATTGTCACATTGGAAGCCTGGAAGTCACATTGACAATGGGAATGCACCCCTCAATCCCACCCCTGCCCCCAAAACTGCAGCACACATCTCAGTGGCACTCAGGTGGGACCAGTCTCCCTTCCTGCTCTTTTTGGTCCCCAAAACCACCTTGGTTGCCCTGTCTGCAAAAGGATCCCGGGTGACGCGGTGACCACACAGGGTGGGATGCACAGGTGGTGGCTCAGTGAGAGCAGCTGGTTCCACAAACTCCACAGAAACGATCCAGAGTCAGGGTGAGAGGTGTGGGAGAAAGAGCAGAAGGAATTCCCTGTGGAACAGCACAGTACACTCCCTCCCATGGGCCTCACTTTCAGCCAGAGAAGAGTCTGCACTCACCTTAAACCACAAAACCGTGGGCTGAGGGGTTCCCTCAATGACTGCCTGGAATTTGGCACGTTCCCCAGAGTTCACCTGCACATCCTCTATTGTCACTTGCATGTAGGGAGGACCTGGTGAGAAAAGAGCGTTTGCTGCATGCTCAGCGCTGGAACTTCATTCCCAGTGTGCTGACAGAGGTGGAGTAACTCAAATGGGATTTATAGGATGGGCCATTTAGGATGTAACTGTAGTTTAAAGTCAAATCAAGAGGTAAAGCAGCAACATATTTGGGGTTCTTTATACTGGCATTACTTTTAGGCTTCTTCACACTCATTTATTACTTTTTGTTTAATACACAGTTACCACTCAAAAAATTGGAATATTTAAAAAAAAAACCAGTCATCAGGAGTTGTTACCAAAAGAGAAGACAGTGACAGTCATGGGATTTAGAAAGGGAAACAGGGTTTGGTCTTACTTGTTGGAGTCTTCTCCTCAGTCTTATACACACGAGTTCTTTCCGTGGTCTCGATATAAACTTCACTCTGCACATCCCAGACCACGTCTCCTTCTCTCCTGTACCAGCCTCCTGCCCCTGCATCTGGTGATGTTCTTCCAAGAAGCACAAGAGGAAAGATCAGGACATAGCCACACACAAGAGGTGCACGATTACACCCTGCCAGTGATCTGCTTAACCAGCAGACAAAGAGTTATGTGCTTAAAATTAGTACAAGAAGAATTTTGGTTTGGGCAGGGATTAATTTATCTCCAACCTTTTTTTACCCTTCTTTGACAAAGCATTGCCACCAGGATTCTGAAAATAATAACAAACCTACAAGAGTCTGTTCAGGTCCACCACAGAGGACTTGCTTTTCTTGCAATAAAGTCTGCCACATCCAGAAATCCACGTGTGTGACATGGATATATTGAGGTGGGTATTTACCTGTCAATGGGAACTGTGCGTTCCCCTGCGCTTTCCCCTCCAGCAGCCGCCTCTTCCCGGGAAGGAGCAGGGCTGGGCTTTGGCACCCCCAGTTCTTCAGCTGGAACCTGCCTTTGTGCTTTGGCTGGCAGCAGAAATTGGGCAAGTTAGACACGCCACCCATGAGAGCACACCCGAAACCCAGAGCCAACCTTTGGAGCCATCTCTGGTGTGCCTGGTGCCAGAACCGAGTGCCCCTGGCCTCAGCTGGGTGCACTCACTGCAGGTTAGAGGAGAATTGGGCACTTTTGCAAGGAGCACAGGAAGCAAAGGGGTTGGACAGCAGCAGAACGGTGGCACTTGGCTGACTGGGCTAAAGGGACTTTTCTGCAAGGAGACACACACGGACAAAGGTGGGAAAGGCAGTAGGGACAGGGAGAAATTGGTCAGCTGGAAGGATAGCGTGGTTCACACAGCCTTTGTAGGAGATAATTTAACTCTGAGTTCCAGTCCTGGCTGTGAGGAAATCATGGAATCTCAGAATCATTCAGGTTGAAAAAGACCTTTAAAAACAAGTCCAACCATCAACCCAGCACTGCCAAGTCCTCCACTGAAATGCATTCCAGGGAAACCCACTGTTAGCTTTGCACACATGAATTCTTCCATTTCACTTTGCATTAGAACAGTTCCTGACTCACTGCTGTGACCACAGGCAGCATCAGGGACATGAGTGAGCCCACATCAACATAAACTGGGGGTCAAAGCAGGTCCTGGCTGGGGATAGGACTGATATGGAGGTAATATGGAGTCTTACAGAGGACCTGGTGATGTTTTAGCATCAGCATTGCTGCACCTCCACTGGGAAATGTCCTTGTACAGCTCTAAGTTACCCCAGAACAAGGTTTGGCATCTGGGGCTTGAGGAAACCAAAAGATGGTGCAGCTTGATGGCTGTTTCAGTTATTTTTCTTCTTTTATGGTTAATTATTTTATCAGATAGAGCTTCAAAACCTGGTTTGATCTCACCTTCCAAAGGTACCTTTTGGATTGTCTTTTGGTATTCACCATTGGAGTTACACAATAGGATAAAGTGCATCATCTCCTTTTTCATTTAAGGAGAAAAGGTTAAATCCAGGGGAGTCTTCTACCCAGCAGGTTGGAACATTTTGGGGAGCACTCTAGGGCTGTTTGGTGCTGGCTGCTTTTGGAAAAGAGCAGCTGTTTCTAGAAATCACATAAAGCGGCTCTGTTGGGGTGGAAACCATTGTTATCCAAGGCATTACTGGATCAGAGATCCCAGGTTGTGGGACTGTGCTTTCCTATCACCAGCACTACTGAAATATTTGCCTCCTTTTCATAGAGAGAGGTGTCAAGTCTCCATCTGATTAGAATAATTCCCATAACGTGTTTAGTTTTGCTCAGATGAAAGGCCTGCAAACTCATCTTGTTCCCTACTGCATTTTCTCTGTAGTTATGACTGAGGAAACAATCTGCTAGTTGACATTTTACTTGGGATTTTTGAGTCCTCCCTCTTCGATAATCAAAGGATTATTTTCAAAGACCATTTCCTACTAGAAAGGAGAAAAGGTTTTAAAGTCCTGACATTTTTTAAATGCTTTTTATTTTGGGTCTGATTCTATGAATAGCTTTTATCCTTGTTAAGTTTTAACAAGGATAAAAGTTTAAGAATACTTAATTTTTAAAGGATTATCTGGAATTTGAGGGCTGAAGGCTACTTGGCATTGTCCTTTAAGTTAAGCGTGGTGGAGAACAGTTATTCTGACTTTACACAGAGACAGCTTGGACAAGTCGTTATGGCAGAAGCAGAGGAAGAGTGGAAGGGTTGTCGCTCATCCATGATTTTTTGAAAACAAAGGCAAGACAGAGGAGTTGTTCTCCTGGCAAGACACAGCCACACACACAGTTGGGTTTAGTCACACAGGAGCTGCAAGGAGTCTGTCCAGGCTCCAGGGTCAGTGAAATGCAGGTGAACTTGAGGCACCCAACCCCCTGGAAAATCTCTGGCAGTTGGTACAAGATATTAAAAACATTTCCAGCTCATTTATGGCAAACAATAAAATGAAAGCAACCACCCTTACCCACCCCCCACCAAATCAAAACCCAAATGAGTTCTCTGAATGTAAAGGAGGGATCTCACCCCACCTTCTCCCTCAAAAGTTCTTGAAGCAAGACCAGGGAATAAACCCCAAAGGTGGAAAAAATCCCCTATTCCTTAATTTTGGGCAGGCGATGAACTAAACTCTACTTCAGACATGGTTTTCAAACACTTTCCATTTCCAGAAAGATCTGCTCCAAACCTAGATCCAACCTAACCCCGACCCACCTCCCCCATGTTTCTTTAGATCTAAATGCCCTCTCTTAATCTTCACCTGCTCAAAACACAATGACACAGAAAAATGAGGTTAAAAACATCAGTACTGGCACGTTCAATATTTTCCTGTCTCTCCACTCCCAGGGGACAGCTCCCACCTTGGTGCCAAACCTACCATGGCCTGCGGCAGCCTGGGTTTGGGTACTGGCTTCATGAACCACCACAGAGGGCCCGGCTGCTGTCCCTGAGGGCTCTGAAGGGACAGACCCAGGAGGGCCAAGGCCAAGGCCACCATCTGCTCGCATGCCCGGGGGAAGAGTCACCAGCAGTGAGGCCGAGTCCATGAGTTTTTTCAGAGCTGTCTTGATCTCCTGATCAGCGCGCTGCAGCGAGGCCTGCACAGAAGTCTCCGTCTTTGACTGGGGGGAAGTCATGCCTACAGACAAGAACAACAACTTTTCTCTCTTCAGGGCAAAAAAGAAAACAGCAGCACCCTCCAACCCATGGAAATATTTGCAACCGTATCGTTTTCCCCTCTGAGAGCAGGGAGCTGATGAAGAAATGCTTATTCCAGCAAGAGGGAGCATAGCTGAGAGCTAAAATAAGAAGATTGGCATGAAATGCTTTAGGAAGATGTATCCCAGCAGTGTGGGGACACTGTGCCACGCTGTGTGCACCCCTGGCCTGTTCCCAGACAGTGGAACAAAGGATCCATCTCCCACCTCAACCCAACGTTGGTTGATCTGTCAAAAATACCTTTATTAATCATAGAATCACAGAATATCCTCAACTGGAAGGGATCCACAATGATCATCCAGTCCAGCTCCTGGCCCTGCACAGTCACCCCAACAGTCCCACCCTGTTCCTGGGAGTGTTATCCAAACACTCCTGGCGTTCTGGCAGCTTTGGGGCCATGCCCATTCCCTGGGGAGCCTGGTCAGTGCCCCAGCACCCTCTGGGAGAAGAACCAATCACTGGATAAGAGCAAAGAAATGAACCCATTGCACTGAGACAGACCCTACATGCAAGGGGGACGTTATCTCACAGGGAAGGAAAAGGAGTGAACAGGAATCAGCCTCATCACCGACTCTGGAGAAGGGCAGGGGCATGAAGGAAGGGCTGTTCTTTTTCATCAAAGTCTGGCAGAAAAGCCACTCCTTGCTCCAGGGTGATGCATTTGTCCTACTTCACAATATCTGAATATTTCTGCTGGGTTTGGATGTAGAAGGCTGGGGTGGGATCACAGACTGCAGGAGCTCATCTCACCCAATCTCCTGCCTGATAAGCCTTCCACAAATCCTGAAGAGGCACAACGAAGGTATGGATGATACCCAGGGAAGCCTTCAAGTAAAATGAAGACAGAGAAGATGCAGGTCAGGTTAAAACAATTGATCACATCCATGATGGGATTGCTCACCAAGCAAGAGAGGAAACTCAAATCATCACGTGGTTTGAGAAAAAAGTAAGAGCATTTGGAACAAACAGCTCTGACTTGTTTAATGTCATTGACACAGGAGCATGTTCTGTAGGGATTTTGGTTCTGCTCCTTTCCTGGCCTTAAGAAAGTCGATTCCCATGATAGACCTGAGCAGGTAAAGTTGAAGGTTACATGTGGATGAAGACATCTCACTTGATTTTTGTTTTCCATGATCGTGATGGTGACAAAATATTTCTTCCCTCAATTTATTGATGGACAAAAAGCAAGATTTGCTTACGTGATGTCCCAGACTGCCCACCAGTGTACATCAGCACTGGGGTGGCTGAAAAATATTAAATATTTTCCTAGAAAAATACCTGGTTTCTCTGGTGTTCCTGCTGTGATTGCTGTTAGCTGGTGCTGTCCTGAGAGCTGGGCAGCTGCCAATGAGTGAATTGATTGGAAAGGCATGAAACACTCGATTAGGAAATATATTCACAGGTGGATAGATATAAACACATATATAGATATAGAGGTTATTTATAATCACAGGTCTTCTCCATGCTCTAATACCACCCCTTTCCTCCCTGTTTTGGGACATGACACCACTTTCTTCCTTCTTGTGGACACTGATTCAGGCTGAACAACTTTAATATCCACCAAGGTACATAGAACTAACAAACACCACAGTGATGACACCCTGTGATGGACAACCTCTTTCCCAGCTCTAAAATCTCAACCTTGAACCTTTCCACCCCACAACTTCAGCCCATCCCCGGAAACTCAAGATTGATGCTTATTCTGAAGCTCCAGTTCTGTCTCAGAGGAGGACTCAAGAGGATGTGAATCATTCAAGATTCCTGAGTTGGAAATACCCCTAAAACCAGGTTTTTTTCAATTCAACACTCCTGAAACTGTCCATAAAAAAGGAGCTAGAGCCCAACTGCATTAATATCTTTGGATTGCAACCCAGCTCCTGCTGAGGTCAGCGGGAGAAGAGGATGAGCTGATGGAATAACAAGTGCTGTAACAAAGAACACAGAAATCCAACAAGTTCAGTGACAGCTGATGCAAGACATTTATTGATATAAACTCAGCATCTAACAGCATATCTTGCATTGGACTTTTTTTTGTGTGTGGTTTTTGTTCTTTTTGTATCTCAAGCAAACTGAAGTTTCCACTTTATTAATACCCATTTACCTCCAGGAATTTCAGTAAAACATTCATTGTATTAAAACCTTTCATACAGCTGTATCTTTTCATCTACAGGAAATAAATCCCCACACGTCTCATTAGTTATCTACACAGTTTAATCACTTACAAGCATATTTTTTAACCTCTAGGAAAATATTTTGAAAGTATATGTAATGAACTTCTCATAAACCTTTCACTTTTTGAACAGAGCCCTGCATAGGATTTAAAAAATTCCTTTCAATTGATTCTCTTTTGCTTAAATTTCAAAGAAAATGTAAACAGATGTTAATTGCTTTGAGCTAGTAAATCAAAGCATAATTATTTCTTCTATGACCATCTGAACTGTAGCCTTAGAGTTTCTTTGAAAAAACCTGAGTGTCAACCACAACAGGAGGAAACCTCCACATTCCTTTACACATCCTCATTATCTTTTGTTTGAATATTAATTTTTTTGAAGACTATCACAGGGCAAATTCTTTTCTCAGCAGTATCTTCATAAATCTGAATCAAATCCACTTCTTCTGTGGAATTGTTCTAGATTGATACTGGAATAACTGAGATCAGAATCAGGTTCAAAATAAAATACATATTTTTAGCTTTGAAAGCATTTCCCTGTTGTGTGTCTGTTACTTTCCAATGTACAGTGCAACATATGAAAAAAGCACTAATATATATATCCATCGTATTGCTTCATTATAAAACAAACAGTACAAACCAAGGAGATGTTATAAAAAACGGGATAGTACCATAAAGGAAGCTTGATTTCCCTCACCACTGGAAAAGCATCCTGTATCATGAAGGTAGTGCACACCACATCCTGAGTGGATGTTGAAAGTGAAAGGCTGTGAAATCAATGTTACTTTTAGTCAGCACAAGGTGCAGCTGCAGAAGGAAAAAATAACTTTTCTCCAAGCACCTTTTGTGAATTCTGTCCCTGTTGGCAGGAATATTGCCCCAAGCCTCCAGAACAAGCTCCTCAATATCACCTGGCTGGGAAACACTGAGCCAACATCATCCCAAGGCATTCCCATTCATTCCCAAGGCAGAAGCTCACTCCAGCCTCTCTCTTCATGCTTAGAAATTCAGCTGTGCCCGAGCACTTCTGGTTTCCCTAAACCATAAATTAAACAGTTTCTGTTGAACATTTCTACAGAGCTCAGCTGGGACAAGGTGTGGGGACTTTTCACCCCATGTCTCTGTCACCAGAGAGGGCCAGTGCTGGGTCCTGCTGACATCAATGACAAACTCCATCTGACACCAAGATTTGGGCTTGGGAGCTCGTCTCTTTTCAGAGCAGCTTGTTGGAGGTCTGGGCAACATCCATGTTTGGTGAAGCCAACAGGGATGGGCTGTGCTCAGTGCACCTCATCCTCGCCCTCACGCAGCATTCCTGCTGCAAAGCTCCAGAGGAACTCCACAGTCAGTCTTTCCTTGAGGCATCTCGACCTTCCTGGTTACAGTAATACGATGCAATTGCAACTGGCAGCCCAATACATTTGGAACAGATCTATGTTTC
Organism: Orthonyx spaldingii; assembly: GCA_013397795.1. NCBI lineage: Eukaryota > Metazoa > Chordata > Aves > Passeriformes > Orthonychidae > Orthonyx > Orthonyx spaldingii. The sequence continues at coordinate 959,996 of VZTJ01006073.1, forward strand.
AACCAAATATTTATGGTAAAACTCTCTTTTCTCTTTATTTTTTTTTAGATGTCTTTGTGCTCCTGCTACTTTGCTGTAGCTCAGTGGTAAATTCCTCTTATCACATATAAGGGACATCATGGATCCATCTGTTAGCAGGAATGTTTCACCACTGGCACGTTCAGGAGAACAAACACTCATCCAGTCATGTTTATTGGCAAAGACCACGCTTGTGGTCCTTTGAAGACCACATTTGTGGTTCTTTGTACGTGTTAGCGTTTGATTGCAGGTGCAGTAATTGTTTTGTGCAGCACTTTAATCTTTCAGTGCACATTAAGTGAATTATATTTTAAAAGATAAGGTTTATAAATCCACTACACTAGAATGCAGAATAATTAAACCTACATTATCAGACAACTAGGAAGTGGATTTGAAAATATGAGTCATATAGAAAAGATAGACTTTTTCACTTAAAGCAGAAGAGAACAGCAAAACTCTTGCTTCCTCACAACAGTGGGACTCTCACCACTGACTGGAGGCAAACTGGGGTTTCAACCAAAAGGCCTGAGCAGCCTTTTGAATGAATCCCTGGTATATGTAATATTTACTACATCTCTCATTATACAGCTGAAGGTTAAAATAACGTAACCAGACTGTGCATGCTGAAAGGTTTATGAAGAAATCTTGGTAGAGCTAATTGGTGTCACAAGAGTAGAGCAGAGTCAAAGCAGAGTGAAGCTTCATGACCTTTGGGCCCACACGGTGACAGGAGACACCTCCTGCCCTGGGCTGCTGAAGGATGCTGAAAAGCTTAGATACTTTCACCTCCTTGCCACACCATAAACTGGCACATGAAACAATTATTAAGTTCATGGATAAAAAAAGCACATTTCATCTATATTTCTGTCATAGGTAGAAGAATCAGGCTTTTCCTAAACCTCCCATCACTGCTCCACTATGGAATGATACATGTTCACCTAGATCAAAGCTTTTAAAGTTACAAACTGTTCTGACAGACTGTTCCCTTTAAGACTGGAAAAGCTTGACATATCATATTTAAATACACTTCCCTCTAAGGTATTCCCTTGTATTTGTTACCTCGCAATCTTTGCCACCAATTCCCCTCTCCTACAACGATTTTGATTATTTAATTTTTTAAAAAAGCTGCTTTCTTTGGTGCTAAAAATTATGCTTGCGTCTGCTCAGCTCTGGGAGAGGTCTTCTGTGCTGATGTGCAAGGTGACAGGCTCGCCAACAGTCCCGTAGCTGAGGGTTCTCGTGGAAACTTCAGTTTTAAAGCTGGACTGCCCGTTGTCTGCTGAGCGCTGGACCTCGGTGCAGAACGAGGGCTTCACGGTGAAGGAGGGGCCGGGAGAAGCCACGCGGGAATCACTCACGTGGAAGGAGATGTTGGAGGGGCCCGCGGACTGCACGCCGCTCACCCGAGAGGCCGACACGAACACGCCCCCGGGGACGTGCTCCTCATACTGGCTGAAGAACCTCTGCCTGGGCTCGGCCACCACGGGCCTGACCAGGTTCAGCAGTACAGGCTTCCCGATGGTCGGCTCGTTGATCTCCGTCTGCAGCACGGAGATCTCGCACGGCTTCTCCGCCGTGTGCTTCTGATCCTCGCACCTGTAGGTCTCGCCTTCCTGAGGGACGTAATCCTCCAGGTCCTCCAGAGTTAAGAGTTTGCCATTGTGGGTTAAAATCTTGCGGTCCCGGGTGCTGATGTCGTCTGGGTGTAGCTCCTCTGGCTCATCCACTATGACATTGTCCTCTTCGGGAAGGATGTCCTGTATTACTTCAGGTACCTCCTCTCCAACAGGCCAAGACATATCCACTTCATCGACCCCTTCCTTATCCTCTGGACTCTCCAGGGAGAACAGAACTTCGTGTTGGTCTCCAGCAGCCGTCCCAAAACTGAAGACCAGAGGCTCACCCCCACAGGCAAGCAGAGGGGAGGCGGCGTCTGACCCGTAGTCAGCACTTGATTCCTGTGGGCAGCTCTTTCCTTCAGTTCCATAACCCATAAATGAATCATTTCCCAGTTGTTCAGACCCACACGGGGAGTTTCTCTCCTCGGTGCTGACTTGAGGCCCTTCCTGCTCGGTTGTGTACACCAGAGGCTGGATGTCACCTTCAGAGAGACCCTCATTAGGCAGAGATTTTGACTGTTCCACCAATTTATTGTTGGAGTTGTTTGTGTTTGGATCATCTTCCGGAGAGCGCTTCGGCCTTGAGCTGGGAAAAGTGAATGTTAACACCCCTGAGTCATCTTGTTTTGCTGGGGAAGAGCCTCTTTTCCTTGTGGGCTTTGGTGATTTTTTCACCTTGAATTCAATTATTTCTTCCACCTCGACCCACTTGGGCTTTTTCTCTTCCACTGTGCTCTCCACGACGACATCTCTCGCCGCTGCCCCTTGCATGTCCTCATGCTCTGTGACATAAAGCCTGGGAACAGCAGCAGACTTTGGTGCTGCCTCCTGGTCATGTCTGTGGACAGGCTGCCTGATCTTGGAGACATAAACGGGCTCTGGAGTCGGCTCCGCCCGCGGGGAGCGGGAAGGAGAATGACCTGAAGGAGAACGTGCAGGAGAAACCCTTCCCCTTTGTCTTGGGCTCTTCACCACCGTGGTTATGGTCTCCTCTCTGATGGCAGAAAGGGGTGGAGTTGGTGGGAAGACGAGACTTTTCAGGGAGCCACACTCCACCAGCACATGCCGCGGTCGGCCAAGGCGCCGCGTGGGGTTAGTTTGGGTCAGCATTCCAGCTTTTGGTGAAGCAGTCATTTCGGAGGGACACACACAACGCACACACCCACACGCCCGTCTCCACTTCCTGATCCAGGGAAAACCCCAGTGCCCTTCTCCCCAGGGAAAACTCCAGTGCCCTTCTCCCCAGGGAAAACTCCAGCTCCATTAACTCCTTGAGTGTGAACACACAAAAAGCATGTCCAGCTGAGGAATGCTCTGCTGGGTGATGCTGTATTGCATGTGTTGAACACCTACTGTGCTACTTTGGACCCCCCCAGATTTTAAACACACAAAGACTTCAACCTTTCCCTAAGTATCCTTGGCTAAAATCCTCAATCCATCCACCTCAATGGCTAAATGCCCTTTATGACAGTAGGGTCAGCAGCTTCTTAAGGATATTTAATTAATGCAACATATCTCTTTTTTTAATTACAGACTCTTTTGAGATCTGTATTTCCACATGCAGAATAGTTACATTAAAAGGGATTAACCCTTAAAATGTGGAGACGACCAGGAAGAGGAAGTTAGAACATTTCCCACACAAGTCATCTATGCCAAAATGTATTCATTTTTACTCTTTACAATAACATTAGTGCAGACACAGCCTGATCCTACTACCTCCAATAGACACAGGAATACCAAGCCAAATTGGGATGCAAAATTATCATTTCTCAGCATATTTCTGCTGGCTTTACCAGCAGATTTTTTGACTTAAGTTGGGACTTCAGGGCTGGGGGTAGATGCCTCATCCCTGGAAACAGTCAAGGACAGGGCTCTGAGTAGCCTGATCTGGGTGAAATTGTCCCTGCTTATGGGAAGGGGTTGGACTAGATTATCTTTAAATGTCCCTCCTAACCCAAAGCCTAAATCCAGGCTTCAGTGCTCTTAGTTGATATATTTCACATGCAGCTTTTCCTACAGGTTTTTCAGTGGTGTTTCTTACATGGAAAAACTTCCAGGTAAATACAGTGTTTTCCTGGCAGGCACAAGGAAGCCAATGCTCCACATCTGCTCCAGCGGAAATCACAGGAAAAGCTCATTTTCTTTCTGTGTTGAGGTTCTGTCCCTACCTCCAAGGAATGGGGTTAAAAACAAAGAATTAACCAAAGGGTGAAACAGTGGCCTGAACTGAGATTATGAATGGAGACAGCAACTTTTTAATTCCTCTTTTCCTCCTCACTATCCTCTGGTCACAGCCACGTGGGGCTGAAGGTCACCCCCTCTGCTCCCCAGCCATCTCTGCTCTGGCTTTTGCACTGAGGGACAGGGAAGGGTGGAAGGAGCCTTTGAGAATAGAGAACTCATTTATAGCCATCATGGAAGACAAATCCTCTTGGGTTTATTGCAGCTTCTCCCATCTCTGGTCCTATTTTTAAATATTTGTACTTCCTTCTCCTCTGGAGACCGGATTTGTTTCCACCATCAATCTCTCCCTTTGAGGGCATGGTGGAGTCCAGGACTGGATCAGCTATGGGGAGATTTATTCCCTTCCAGAGCACCCTCTCTCCTACTGCTCATTTCCACTGCTTTACTCTTTCCCTTAAGTTTTCTGCAATTTTTCTATGGACTTTTAAGGTCTGTGCAGAGCCTTCCTGCTGGCCATGGTGTCTTTCTGAATTACACAAGACTAAATCATTTTAGATGGCAATGAATCCTTGGGTGCTGGCAGTAGACTTTGCTCTATATTGCAAAGTTAAAATGGTTTTTTTTGGGATCTGAGATTTACATAGATGGACATGGTTCAATCCCATCTCTCAATTATCTATTATTTTCTGCCAGTAGTTTTAAAGCTGCTCCTCTTCATCAGCTTGCTACAGATTAAGAAGAGTTGGAATCTGCCCTTACAGAATTATTCCCAAATTTTCCCCCCATTACTATCCCAATTCCAGCTGAGGTCCACTCTAATTTAAAGTACATAACCACAAAATGAGGGGAATTTCTGTCTTTCTGAGATCCCACTCCTAAATTTACCAAACTCCTTTGAGGCTGCAGCCCTTGATTTAGGAATCCCTTCTGGGGCTGTCCTATGGAATTTAGATCTCAGAAATTTAGAAACCAGCTTAACTGAGGATACTTTGTATTAATGAATATTATTTAATCCACCAATATGAATGCTGCTGCTCCAGATACAGGCACAGGGATATGGATAGATGAGATTTACCAAGGTTTAGATGTAGTCTGACTCTGAGATTTCCTCCTGCTCATGACTTTCTTGGGATATTTCTGAACGTGACACAAAAGAATAATTCTCTGTTCAGTTACCCCAGTCTGAACCCTGGTCCTTGAGGTGGTACAGATAAAACCACTTTAATTTTCTGATCTTTACAGGGTGAAAAAGGCCTAATGACTGGAAATTTAACTGAGCTGATGTGCAAGAGAGAGGGGCAAAGGCAGAGCCCCTTCTGCTCCTCCTGTCTGCTCTGTGCCTAATCCAGGTGGAAACTTCTGGGAGGGGGCACAGCTTATAAACCACTGCCTCCAAAGTGCATGGATCTGAGGGAATAATCCTCACAGAAAACGATAAAAGGCATAAAAGGTAAGCAACCTTTAACCATTCTTTAGTTGCAATTTTATGTCTAACAAAAATAAAATACATCAACTTAAGCCTCATGTCCAAGTCAAGGGCTGATTTTAGCAATAGTGCAACTACTGAGGGAAGGCATTGCCCCAAAATTTCCATTGTGTAACTACTGCCTGCCCTCAGGACATGGTTTGAGTGGCTTGGAGGTGCTCTGAAACCCTGTCACAGGGCAGTGTCCCTCTTCCAGCGTGTGAAACAATTTTATTATGCATTTCTTTATGGTACTTAAGAAGATAAATTAAGATTTTAATGGCTGCTACGCTTCTAGGCAATACATGACTGAGAAAACACTGCTTTTTGCAGCAATTAATCTTTGTATTTTATAGGCATCCAGTATAAACCAGGCTCAAAGTATCCACAAAGGATATCAGGACAAATATTTATGTTAGAGATGTAGAGACAGAAGGGGATAAATATATTCATCTTCCTTCTGCTTCATCATACAAGGCTTTCCTGAAGAATTTAAAATAGCAAACCAGAAGAAATCACTCTAAACTCTGAGATATTTGTTAAATTTTTGGATATTTTCAGCTAGACAATTTTCAAAGCTGGTTTCTTTTCAACACTGAGAGTTGGACTCTACTTTCCTAAACTCTTGTGCAACTCTGTCAGCATTAAGGGGAATGATTTCCATGTGTAATATCATAAAATAACTGCCCCAGGCTGTGTCTAACACCAGTGCTGCTGGTTTTGGAAAAGAACAAAAGGATTTTTTTAAGGTGATCACTTCACATGGCACAGAATTCCGTGGGATCTGGCGGGCTGGGAATGAACACACTTGCATGGCCAATGAACACGAGCTTGTTATTGGATCATGCAGAGGCAGCAAGGCAAAAAACCACAAATGTTACCCAAAAAAAAAAAAAAAATCAGCACTTACATGATGATGGTTTTCTTGGGCACTTTAGTCTCTTGTTCAGTGACTACAAAGAGAACAGTATGAACAGCATGGGGTTAAAGAAAGGCAAAAGCTGAAATGATTAAATTATCTTTGCTCAGTTCATCAACATAAACTGGAGTGAAAAATAACCAACTGTACCATCCCATCCATGCTTTCTGTGGTTATTTCCAGCATCATCTTTAGTGTTTCTGACCAGGAATGAGAATCCAGAATGCTCTCTGAACATTTCATTATGAAATTAAATATTTTGTGGAGAACGATTTGGCAAAAGCTGTTTATTCTACTATTTTTGTTTGGCAGGTCAAAGCTAGAAAACAAGGTCCTTATTTAATTTTTTTATCCTATAATAAGGTAGTGATGGTGTCAGAAACCTGAAAATGCCTCGATCTGGAAAATCCTGGAGGGCTGAAATTCTTTAAACTGCGATTTCACTTCCTAGAAAAAAAGATTTCTCCAAACACTGGATTGTGGCCAAGCTTTTGTGGACTGGATGCAAAATCCAAGCTGATAACCCCAAGTCCTAGGAAACCCAGGAGTGCCCTGTGTCTGCTCCATCTCTTTTTTTGCTCTAATTTGCGATTTCCCCTGACTTTTCTCCCATAACAAACTGGAAGCTGTTGATGCATACCAAGATCAAAGGTTGTGATTTCATGGTGTTGCAAATGTTACTTAAAATTGACATTTTGAAAAAGTAGAAGGATACCATTTGAAGAACTAACTGAGGTTTTCAGGAGGTTTCCCATGCTATCCACTGGAATAAAATTAAGGCACTGTTTGAACCACACTGCTTTTAGCACACTCTGAACTGCTGAACCTATCTGAGATCTAGGAAAAAACCCAACAGCAAGCCCCACTTTTTATTTAATAAACTAGTAAAATATCTAAAAAAAACCCCCCATAATTCAATCTCCAGCAATTGGTTTTCAATTTTCCAGCCAGTGTATAATAAATAAGCTCTGGTAATTTTCAGTTGGTGCAATTTAAGTGAACTGCTACTTAAAATTATGTCTATAAAATCACAAACAGTTCTTGCCCAGGGAATTTGGAGTGTCTGTATTATTTGTTAAATAACTGATGATTAGTGCTGATGCTTTCAATGGTGCCCCGAACCTGCATTGACTGAGAATTAAAAATACATTTGCAATATTAAATGGAATACTTTAATCTAATTTTCTTTCCACTTCACTTCCAAGGGCTCTTTCCTGCCTCAGGTAAAAGCACAAATTTGAGCATAATGAAAAAGAATTTTGTGCAAATATTGATGTTAATATCTGACCTAGAGCTCATGGTTTCTTTGCAGAGCCTTGTCTTGTTTATGCTGGTAAAAATCTGGAATCATTTCCCATCGATTCACAGGAGTTACTGCAGAACTGGGTGAGTTTAAACAAAATCTCTTTGGAAATTTGAGTTTACACTTACTGGGTAAGTAAAGAGCAAAATTATTTTCAAATATTTATCCCTGGGCACAATTACAATAAAACCATTTACCTATCCTTAATTAATATTTTTTAAAAATAATGTTTTTAATAATGTCAAATCATGTTTTAAATGGTGGAATGATACTTATGCAGTGATGGCAGATGAACTGAGTGCTCAAACAATTTGCTACACTCAGGTGAGAAACTTCCACTGAGTTTTTAATTCACTATTGTGAAATTTTTACATAACTTTTAGAAAATCTCATCAAATAAAATCATGAGATTAATCCATATGCAGTGAGCATCTGAGTAAAAATACTGAAGTTCTGATGCAAATAGGTATTAATTAATTTGATTATACTCCTGGAAATAGGTGTTGTATACAATTATTTTAACAGCAGCTGTGTTTAGAGGAGAATTAAGTAATATAAACTAAATAATTGAAAAAATTTAATGAAATCTCACAATGTCTGTAAGAAAAAGTCTCTTTAATGGTTGCTCCATGAATGTCTCTTCTTGCAGTCCTCCCAAATGGCACCAACTGTGGTATTTCTGTTTGTAGTGGATGTCAAAGAGATTGAACATTCAAAAGTTCAGCAGGCCTGGGATGAGATAGCTGAAAATGGCATATAATAAATTCTATATGTGCTGTCCGAGGTGTGAGGGAGCATTTGAGCAATCCTGTATTGAAGGATAGAACCACACGAAAGTAGGATGAGAGAATTTGGGTTTCTTTTCTTTTTTCCTTTCCTTTTTTTTTTTTTTTTTT
>VZTJ01006073.1:968430-1103653 GCA_013397795.1 Orthonyx spaldingii
TTTTGTTTGTTTGTTTGTTTTTTTCCTGTTGTTTTTCCCCCGAGAGGAAAATATTCTGCATCCATTTTTAGCACCGGATTTATCATTTCAACTTTTCAAGAGCATTTTAGGCAAACAGCTTTGCAAAGCAGGAGCCCCTGATAAGCAGGTTAAAAGCTGTAAGCATTAGGGACCAGACATCTCTTTGGTTAATAGATTAAAACATTGCCTTACAAGTGATGGAACATTGAGGATAAGTGAGTTCTCCTTGCTCTGAATGGATGGAAGGTAATTTTTGGCCTTTATTACAATTTTTAAGTCTCTTTTCTCCACTCACAGAAGCTTAAACCTGTTTTTCCTGCCCAGTTCACGCTGCTGACATGAACCACGGGAGCACCGCTCTGTTTTCACCTCTTTCTGCTACCCTTCAGAGACAAATCTGCAAAACCTGACAAGAACTGCTAAAACTAATCCTAAAATGAGCAATTCATGCAATCACTGAGGTTGGAAAAGACCCTTAAGATCCTTGAATCCAACAGCTAAGCCAGCACTGCCATGTTCACCACCAAACCCTGTCCCTAAGTGCCAAATCCACAGATCTTTGAAATCTCTTCAGTGTTGGTGGCTCAATTAATGGATATAGCAGGTTTTTAAATCGTGTGAATGAAATGCAAGTGTTTTGGGATCTCTCTCAAAAAACCCCACCAAAACCTAAACAAACAAAAAATAAACCAAACCCAAACAACCAAAAAGCTCCACTCCTGCAGTGACTGACATGGTTGTAAAGGCAGATGGGGCTCTCCTGAATCTGCACTGAAATCCCTGTGGCCAGGCCAAAAAACGAGGCTAAACCACGGTGACAAGAGACTAAAAACAATGAGGTAAATACCCTAATTATCACCCGAATCAGGGACCATCCAAACGGTCAGGGGACAAACTCCTGTGCCCTATTTCTCAGTAACACTGAGATCTGATGCTCCTCTGTGTTTTAAAACAATCTTCCAGCTAAGAACTTCAAAATATTTCGCTGTTTTTCAACAAGGTGGCTGCTACAAGGCAACTGAGGAACCTGCCCAAGGCTCTGCATGAAATCTAAGGCAAAGCTGTGAAAGAATTGTTGTTGCCTGGCTGTAGCTGCTTTGGGAATTTTTATTTATGGCTTTATCTCCGCTCCTGTACCTGACTCCTCCCCTTGTATTGACTCTTTCTAGGTCCTGACCTGCCCACCCATATGGAAATGCAACACCTTTCAAAGGCACTGGGCTTTGCTTTTCTTAACAAATAATCAAGTTAGTGAGCCTGGGATGGATGAATCACACCAGAACATGCCAGAGCACATCAGCCCACGTCTGCCGTGTGCAGGTTAAGCAGCAAGGTGCAAAGCAGACACAGTCAACTGGAAGTCAAAGAGAAGGATCTTCTTTCAGTAACACTTTTTTTAAAAGTGTCTCAAGCTCTTCCAATATCCACAGAAAGAGGATTTTTATTTTTTTTTTGGCAACTCTCCATTGACTTCAGTGCAGCAACCAGGTGTGGCTGAAGGCAGATCTCAGCTCACACAGGATCCCTTAGTCCAGTGGTTTCCATCCTTTTTGGATTTGGTCCATCCAAGGGATCTCCAAATTCCCATAGCGTGAATTTAAACCCAATGACAAGAATTTTGGTTTTGAGACCCATGGTCTTGGACCGTGGACCATCACCAGCTGCAGGTCAGGGCTCATAAACCACTGGACTAATGGTATCCCAAACTGTTTGGTTCAGCACAATAAACAGTACAGAAAGGCAGGAGGATAAAAACTAAAACAGTTGCCCCTTGGGTGCCTGATGAGACTCAGACAGTGGCCATTTCACAGAAACAGAGATAAATCAGGTAAAACTCAGACCCGGGGTGCAGATGAGCCAGGAAGCAGACACGGTATCTATTTCCTGTTGTGAGAGCAGTAATGTTGTCCTCTTGGTGAAGGTACAAGTAATCCCATTTTCACAAATAGGAAGGATTGTGAGGATGGAAGGAGATAGCCTTCGTGAGATCCACCCGTCCTCCTGCTCTTTGCCAGATGAACCTGGTTTTTCCCCAGGCAGATCAAGGCTGGTTATTGATTCTCAAGAAAGAAACGAGTTCCCTCCTCGGTCAAGTGCATTATGCCAAATTCATCCCTGGTGCGATTCTGCTCAAGACAATCCTCTTGCTCCACAGATGAGCCTATTTTCTCCACTGGCCTGAAGCAGCTCTCCCTCTGTTTCTCCCTGGAGATAGCTCAGGGATCGATTTTCTTCCCTGTTACCAAGTCCAAGCAATTGCACATCACAGAACAAACCTATTTCATGACATTTTTGAAGCTTCCAGGCAAACTCCAATTACATTTCTTCAACCAAGCTCACAATGTTTGGTTTTTGGTTTTTTTTATGATCACAGGAATAACAGCAGATGGGAAATTTGGGGCTGAACCCCAAATTTGCAACCCCCAGAGCTGAAAATGCTCCTAACACTTTTACCAACCTTTCTTTGTTTTTATAACACCTGCCTGAAGGGAACTCCATCAAGATACACCACCCTGAGAGGGATCTGTTTGTGTTCCTCTACACAAGTTATTTTTTCTCTCTTTAGGCCATAGAAAAGACAAAGAATTCAAGAACTTGAAGGTTTTTTTAGCTGAAAAAATTCTAGTGTTTCTACACTAACACCATCCTTGCTATAATGTTTTTGATGGGATTCTGGGAAAGGACTAAAAGGAAAACATGTTTAAAATGAAGTCAAGAAAATCTATAGATCAGGAATCTAATCTTAATAGCTTATTGTGGCTGAATTCTCTTAATGTAATTGCACAATATTTGTGTCTACAGAGGGCTGGCCCAAAGGTCCAGCCAGACCATGGCCCTGTCTCAGACAGGGCCAACAGCAGAGGATTGTAGAAAATGACGAAAAATTAAGAGTGGAGGATCATTTATCCCTGAATATTTTTCCAGACTCCAGCATTTTCTGCCTGGCAGCTTCATGAGTCAGAATGTTGCCTCTTAGTGGATATTGATAATGTCAATTATGCTCTTTCCAACACACAACTGAACTCCTGCTATTGTCACAAGACCGTGTGGAAACACCAAAGATGAGGAAAGAAGGTCCTACAGCTGTTGGCAAAACTCTGGTTTTTAATGACCATGTCTCCACCAGCCACATCTGGGAGACGTGTCTGAAATCAAGGTTTGCTGGCATGGAAAGGCCTGTGCCTATCCCAGTTCTCTCTCTTACCCTCCAAATCTGTCCATCACCTATTAAACGTGGTCCCTTGGCTGTGTCATCTCCTGAGCCACCACTGGGAACTGTCCAAGAGAGACAGGGCTGGCTGCTCCACGCTCAGCCACACAAGGACACTTATGAGATGTACAAAGAACCAACTCCCTGTGCCAGGAAATGCTCCCTAGGGAGACGTAGCCATGGATTTAAACTGGGCTGTGATGGGTTTTAGCAAGCACTATCACACTCCATGTGCAAATCCCTTGGATAAGCAGGGAACTTTAGGCAGTAATGCCTGAAGTTGTTAAGAAAGAGATGCGTGTTTGGATGGGTGTAAAATCAATCCTTGTCGCCCTACCAATCCAGGTGAAATTGGCAGAAAAAAAAAAAAGGAACAGACTCTACAACTATCCCTGGCCAGTCCTAAATAATGGATGAACTACACACTGCTCGGGACACACTGCTGTCAGTTCTGCTTTGCCAGTCATTCCCCATGCCCTTCAGTGATATTTCAGGAACAATCACAATGTGCCCCCACCTTTCCTCAGTGGCCGCTGTAACACTTCTGCCAGGCTGACACACATTTCCAAGTATTCCAACAATATATAACAACATTTTTTTTTTTTGCTCTAGTGGTGGTGTGACAAACCCTTCATTTGCTCCTCCTTTTTCATATAATGCATTCACGAGCATCATATGAAGTTGATTTGCCAGGCTTGGAAATCAACAGATGGTGATGGGCACAGAGCTGAGCTGCGCTGTGCCCATGCACATCTCCAGAGACGTACAGATACATGGACACCAACAACCAACATGGATAAGATGGCAAAGGGATTGGATCCTCAGGGAGGTGTTTTTAGGGCGATTGGCTGGCGTACGTACGGAGCTGGGCAAGGGCCGTACCTTCAATGGTGATGGCTTGGTCTCCTCTCCTCTCCTGGGTCAGGGCTGCGGCGCTGTGGTGGTAAAGCTCTGCTCCACTTTTGGCAGACCCTAATCTGTTCATCAGCTGAGGAGAATCGTGCAGTGCCAAATGAAACACAGGATGTTTTGTCAGGATAAAACCCTGCCTTGTGCTACCCTGAAAATTCGATGCTGACAGAAATAGAAGGTGTGACCCCAGTACTGAGCTGGAGTCTGAGGGACACTTTGCTGCTCAATGGAGTTTGTGGTATTTTACCAAAAATTACTCACACAGACAAGTTACAGCACGTCAGCAAACTTATTTACTCAGTTATTTGGTGTTTGCTGTGCAGCCTGTGGCTTGGGCCTGGGGGATCTCTGTCTCCACCAACAGGCCCAGATTCCTGCTGCACACACTTAAGTGGTCATTAAAAAGGGGTTTTTTGTTTATCATCCAATAATTACTGAGTTTTACTCAGCCAAGAGAATACTGGACCTTGGGGTCTTAATCAATGGCAAATGCAAGGTACCCTGATTTTGCTAAAATTCCAGTAGAAGTCTTTAAATTTCATCAAACTTCCTAAACATTTCTGTGAGCTGAACCTTTTACCATGAAGCAGCTGACCCATGCTAATTTACTAAACCAAGAACAACAGCTTTTATTGCCAGGCCCCCAGAGCTTATTACTGTTTTATTACAGTGAATGCATAGACTACGACTAATTTTCATTAAGTATTTTAAATTTTAAAAAATGTGTTAGATACTTCTACATACGCTTGCTAAACAAAACAGAAATTTCAGTGCTTTATCCTTTTATTTAGACTTAATTTCTTTCTTTTCACTCTGGATTGTTTCTTAGTCATAATTTAAAGACAGTCCAGAAACAAAATGTCACATCAGAATGGTCCTAAATCTTGTAAGACTTTCCTCTAGAGATCTGGATCTGAATTTAAGCTCCAGAACAAGCTCCATCAATTCTTACTGGTACCAGCAAACTGTCAGATCAGAATATTGTGAAGTTTTTGGACATTCACAATCCAGATCTAGTTCAGCCTGAATTTCTATAAAATTTTTTATATACCAGCTGGCAACAATAACTCTCTCCCAGTAAAATGAATTCTCCCACCTCTGTCATTTCAGTTGGCAGATATTTAAGTCGCTCTGAACTTACCTCACATTCATAGTGCCCCATATCTTCATTGGAAGGGTTCTTGACCACCAGGACTACGATGCCACTGCGTGGTTCACTGAAAGTCTGATATTTACTGGTGTCCTTCAGCAGCACCCCATCTTTGTACCATCTGAGTGGGAAAACACGGAGTGTAAGCCAGGAGAAATTATGCAGCATCAAGAGATGCCCAGCTCACTGATCCCTCTATCAAACAACTCAAGAATTAGTCCTTAGATAAACATTTGGATCCTGGAAGGGAGGTCTGCAGGTGGGTAGATCACACCTGGATATTAAACTGCACAGGTTTATGAGATCCTTCTCAAGCAATCTCTTCAGTCAGTGCAGGAAAAGGGATTTAAATGATGACAAGATTTGCTGAGCTTTTGGTCTGAATACCCCAGACTGGTTGCTGATAAAATCAAGTCAGGTGTAAGGCAGGGAGGATCAAGAAATGAGAAAATGGTGTCAGGGCTTTAGGTCTGACACAGTCCTACTCAGGGTTTATCTGTAGGTATTTCTTTTCAAGTTCTAGCTAGAATTAATTGCTAAGAAGCTCAGGAATGTCTGGATCATGGAGAGCCAGCATTGGGATGGGGTTAAGATGGAAGACACAGTAAAGAAAGGGTCATAAACTCAAAATGACTTTTCTGACCATGCAAAATGGGACACCAGGATTTGTTCCCATGTAGGTTGTAGGACTGACCTGATCTGAGGCCTGGGTGCTCCTTCCACAGTGCAGGTGAACTGGACATCTTCACCCTCGACAAGATAAGCATTTCTGACCTTGTTCACAAACCGTGGGGGCACTGCAAAAAGCAAAGGGAAATGCAACTGGTAGCTGGAAATATGAACAGCTAAGAAGGACATGTCCCTGAACAGGTAACTCACACTGGGTCTAAAGGATACTAAAGACCAAATTTTTTGACCTAAGAACAGCTGACTACACCTGCACATCAAATATGTTTTGGATTTTTAAAAATATTATCCAGTATATGTTATGCAGAACTTCTGGAATGTCTTAATATTTGCAACATCATAGAAACATAGAATCATTTATGTTGGAAAAGACCTCTGAGGTCATGGAGTCTAATCCTTAACACTTCTAAGGCCAACAATAAATGGTGTCCCCAAGTGCCACATCTACATGTTTTTTGAACACTTCAGGGGATGGTGACTCCACCAGTTCCTTGAGAAGTTTGTTCCAATGGTTGACAACACTTTTGGTGAAGAAATTTTTCCTGATCTCCAAGCTAAACCTCCCCTGGCACAGCATGAGGCCATTCCCTCTCCTCCTGTCCCTGTTCCCTGGGAGCAGAGCCCGACCCCCCCGGCTGCCCCCTCCTGTCAGGGAGTTGTGCAGAGCCACAAGGGCCCCCCTGAGCCTCCTTTTCTCCAGGCTGAGCCCCTTTCCCAGCTCCCTCAGCTGCTCCTGGTGCTCCAGACCCTTCCCCAGCTCCATTCCCTTCCCTGGACATGTTCCAGCCCCTCAATGTCCTTCTTGTCATGGTAATCTCAAAACTGACCCAAAGACTGGAGGTGCCTCAGCAGTGCCAGCACAGGGGATGACCACATCCCTGCCCTGCTCCTGCTGGTCACACTATGACTGGTCCAAGTTTAAGGTATTACATAGCAGACCCCTTTAAAATACTGCATCTGTGCAGGACTCTACCTTGGACAAGGATCTTTCCCAAGGTACTGGCATTCCCAGCAGGACTGGAAGCAAAGCACATGTACTGTCCTGTGTCAAGGCCTGTCAGGTTGTCCAAGATCAGTGTGCAGGAACCATCAGGATCCTCTATTATAATGTGATGGGGATCCACCTCCACGGGCTTTCCATCTGAAAGATAAATTATTGCTTTTGGAATGGCTTGCTATCAATTTTCTCCTTAAGAATTTCATCCAGCTTTTTGTCTTGAGAGGACTGAGAGCTGTATTTGCATTTTTGCAGATGTTGGTAGTCAAGGAATGAGCTTTTCATCTTCATCCAGCTCTCTACAAAACATCACCTGGGAAAAGCACTATTGAAGTACCTCATACATCACCAATCCTCATTTAAAAGTGAAGTTATCCCAGAGTGCATTTTCTGCAGTGATGATTCTGCTTTTTCAGCCAAAGAAGCACATCCCAAGTGCCCAAAACCACGGTCTCTAGACCTGAGTATCTCTAGGGGATCAGTGTCTGGATTAGCCACTGACCAGTTATCACAGCAATAAGCACAGGGAGCACATTTGGAAGGTGCATTTCATGCCCTGCTGCCCGTACCTTTGTACCAGCTGACGGATGGCTTGGGAGCTCCTGTCACCTTGCAGGCCAGCTTGACCGTCTCTCCCAGCTCAGCTGTGCAGTCTGCCAGTTCTTCCTCAAAGTCTGGAGGGACTGAAACATCAGAGGAAGCGTGTTAGTCTGGAGGAGGGGGCTCTGTCCATGGCATGGCTGCTGCTAAGTGAGATAAGAATAATTTTTGCTAATCTGTGAGGTTCTGAATGGAAAATGGAACAGGAATTTTTAGCAGCTCAAGACTTTACAGGTGACATGCTGTCCTTGCTTGTCTGAGACTAAATTCAGTCTGTCACATGTCTGTTGTTGGCTATAAAGCTAGGCATTATAAAAAAAAAGGAACTTTTTGCCGATCTGGAATTATTTTAGACCATGATTTTAATAAGCACATCCATTATTCAGACACCACACATCTGTCACCATTCAGATAATTCCTCAAATAAAATGTAGCCTGGATATCCAAACTAGCATTCTGGTGGTGTCCATGCAACAAAATTTACGCTTTTGTTGAATCACAGAATCACAGAGTGGTTTAGGTTAAAGATCATTGCATTCCAACCCCTGCTATGGGTAGGGACACCTGGCACTAGACCAGGTTGCTCCAAGCGCCATCCAACCTGGCCTTGAACACTTCCATGGATGGGGTATCCACAACTTCGGGCAACCTGTTCCTTTATAAAGTGATGTTTATTTTAACTTATTACTACCATTTGAAATGATGCAAAATTACTCCGATAGTCTTCCCCATTAAAACACCTCACTAAAGGCACAAAAATGAAATGCCCGGATTTGTTTTCAGTGCATATGGACTAAATCCAATCCTGTTCTGGCATTTTAAGATGCCAAATATCCTCACACTGTAATGGGCACCATTTATAGTTTATGCCTGGAAAATAAAGGTCTAATATCCCTGCTGATAAATTTTGTGGTTCGAAAATTGGTGAAATCTCAAATGACATGGAGGATGATGAAGCCTGAATGACCACGCAAGATTCCAAAGCAAACCCAAGTGCAAAGATACACCAGTGTAAGCCAGGAGTTAAGTAAAGGGTCTGGAACCCAACAAAGTCACAGCAAGATTTATTCTGGGGTGTGTAGGACTCTGGAGCAGGGCACAACCCAACTCTCCCTGCCTTTCCTCCAGGAGAGGTGTTTCAACCCTCAGATCATCTTTGTGGCCTCTTCCGGACTCACTGGAGCAGCTCCATGTCTTTTTTATATGAGAGACCCCACAGCTGGACAAAGCACTCAGGTGGGATCCCACAAGAGCAGAGAAGAGGGGAAGAATCACTCCCTCAACCTTTTGCCCACATTTAATGACCAGAAGCAGCCTCTCTCCCTCTTTTGCTAATTTCAAATGAATCAGGGAGACCATCCAGGAAAAAAATGGGAAGTTTGGGCTGTCTGGTGCCACACTTACTCCAGATGGGCTCACTGATCCGCTGCTGGATGCCCAAGATCTCCTTCACCCAGGAGTTCTTGATGTTCACGGTCCGCGCCTGCAGGAGGTACTTGCGGACCAAGTCCTCCCGCTCGTGCCAGATCTCAAAGGCCCGGTCATCCCCTTCCACCAGGTCGTTCACGTCTATGTTGTTCAGCTGAGTGACAGAAAGTCGACACAAATCCCGTGTTTTTAGGAATTCCCAACAGAAAAAGGGGTAATTTGCACTTCCTTCAAAGATTTTTCAGATTGTGTGAGCAGTGCAACATGGCTTTGGCTGAAGAGCAATCAGAGCTACTTTGAGAGTTATTTTCCCTGCTATATTTGACTTTCTGGTTACCAAACTGACATTATCCTTGGATTATTTTTTCTAGGAAAACAATGTCCAGCATTAAAAGTTATCCCAAGGTTAGAACACACTGTCCCTGAAGGGTTGGACCCAGGAACAGCACAATTAGAGGCAACATGGAAAAAACTAGAGAACAGGCTGTCTTCCAGAAAAAACAAAAAAATTTTTCCATTTTAGTTTTCTTGGAAAGTAAAATCAGCCTATGAATATTGATGAGCACAGAGATAAGGACTTTCAGAAGGTCCTGTCTTGGCTTGGTCAAGAACTCCATAGGTTTTTTGGTTGGCTGGCTGGTTTTTATTGGAGTTGAGCATTTCCTGCCTTGTGAAAACACTTTCCTTGATTTCTGATGGTTTTAACCCTGAATGTCTGAAGAGGAGTTGCTCAAATCCTCTGAATTTTCCCATTTTTAAACAGTAATTGGTGCCTGGAAGGGTCATAACCAGTGGAGAGAACCCCATGCAATTTAGCAAATAAGATTCCTTATAATTTACCCCCAATATTACAGACTGCCAAAACCAGAGATTTACAAATGCAAGAAAATATTCTAGCCAGCAAAAACCACACAATATGTTTATGCTGTTAACTAAATGAGGAAACAGAGATAAATAAATGCTTATACTTGTAATCTCCTTGCTGCATGGTAAAAGCCCACCCAGACTCCTGATGGTTTCTGACATATTTCTGACAGGTTTAATAAAGATATTTTGGGATAAATGTAGATTCTATGTGTGTTTTAAAGACTTTTTGAAGCAAAAAAATAGCTTAGAAGAATTAGAGGAATGTCCAAGCTGGATAGAAAAGTGAAGTTCTAATTGACAGAGAAGTGCTTTATGTGAGGATAAAGTGATCAGACCTTCATGATGTTCTTGAAGATGTAGCTGTAGGTGTCTGTCTTTGTGTCTCGCTTTGGTTTGCAGATCACTATATAATTCTTAAAGAGGAAAACGTGTCTTTTGTGTCCTTTCCATGCCATCCTAGCTCCTGGAGCTCCTTCCCACACAATGAAGTGGCCCTGATAGGAAAAAGAAAGAAGAGCACGTAGTGATACATCTGGAATAATTACCACAGTTATGTCTCACCATCGTTTTTCAGTGCCCAGATAACAAATGTTTCCTGTTGCATCGTCCCCTGATGCATCTCTGGTTTATTAATGCACAGCAGATGGTTTCTAATGCCAAAGGTGACTTATCAGACACGGGCACAGCCAGTGGTTGTCATTACATCGTCCTTTAAATGGTATTATTTGGTGCCAGAAAAACAGAGAGCCTTTATCAGGTAGAACAGTCTTGGAAATATTAAAGGAAAACTGTATTTTATGTGTTATACAGACATTTTATATGATGATTTGGTCACCTTCACCAGAGCAGGACATTTTATTTCATGTAGCTTCAGACACAGACAGCTCAGTTAGTGACTTGGGTTTCCCCTGGCATCTCTAGGGAGAAGTAAACACTTGAGGGGTGTGATTGGCCCTTTTTTTGATGTCTAAATGTGGAGAGATGAATGCCCACGGAAGTATCACTGTAATTTAGCCTTACAACTCCACTCAGCAATAGACTGTGACTCCCATGGAAAACACTGGATACAGACACAATAAATGACTTGCCTGGTATAACACAGTAAATCAACAAACAGGAATTTGAGTGAGGGTGTTAGAAGTACTAGACTAAAGTGTCCTAATAGCTGGGTCATTTAAAAAATCACACTCCTGGTTCATGGGATAAACCTGGGGAAGCACACGGGTCTGTTGATGCCAATAACTTCAGGAACTGCCCTGTGTTGCTTCCCATTAATGAGAGGAGGAGCTAAAATGCTTTTAGATCATGTGGGGGGCCAGAACAAATTTAATCCTGTTTGATGAGTGAGTCAGAAAGGCAAATAACTGCGTTATGTGTGAATTACTCCATAAGCACCCACGCTCTGGTGTTTCAAACCTTAGTGGAGCCAGAACACCCAATTCTGGACAGCAGGAAGTGAAATAAACAAATCATCTCTTTCAGATATAATTTCTAGAGGAGCTTCTTGTAGAAATGAAGGCTCCTCAGAAACCAGTGAAGGTACACATGGAGCCAACAGCGACTGGGAAATTCCAGTTACCTGCCGGATGGGCTCCCCAAGGCTTTCCAAGGTCCCTGGATAATTCTCAATGAGTGAGACGTGGAGGTTGTTCTCTGCTCTTCGGGTGAGGGCAGACACAATGGCATAGGCCTGCTCCAGCAAAGTGCAGTTTTGGCTGTTCCTTGCTTTGTTTCGGATTAATTCCTGTAGGTGAATGAAGAAAATATTACTGGGCAATCAGAGAAAAAACCCCAAACATTTCCTTCAGGGCCAAGGATTTTCTCAATATCAGTTCTGGCTCTTTCATCTGAGCAACTTTTATCCCATTTTTTCACCAGCAGCTGCTTAGATAACAAAGTCTTTTCTTTGCTGCCTATTCTGCAGTCTTAAAGACTAAACAGTCTGGCTTTGCCTCACAGCAGTTTATAATAAACAAAGATAAAGTTGAAACAAATGCTAGATATGCTTCGGTGATGGAAAACCAACATTTCCAAAGTGATCCTAAATGTATCCATTGCATTTCTCTTCTGCTTACCCTCACAGTACCAGAGGGCAAGGAATTCATGTGGCTGTGTTGAACTGAGCCAATATTAGATAAATAAAGAAAGGGGTTGGAAAAAATGTGAAATGGCAGTTTTCCTGTTCCTCTCACATTTGTTCCTGTTCCTCTCAGCAATGAAGGCAGGAAAAATGTCTTTGCTCCTCCAAGAGACCCTTAAAAATGTTGGTCTTTGTGTGCAAGAATGTAGAAAGGTCTTCAAACTATTCAAACTGCTCATTTATACAACACTAGAATACAGAAATATTTTGCCATGATTATTTTCTTCCTGAGTATTCTAGTGCTATTTCCCATGAAAATACCACTTAAAATGCTGCTCTGAAATGTTTGCTTATGGTGTAAGACAGTAGGACAAATGAAAGCCTGAATGAGATATTTCAGGGTGACAGAATGGGGCAAAGCTTTTCAGAAAACAAGAATTTCATCTTCCTATAATGTCAGCATAAAACATAAGGAAAGGAAGTGGTAAGTCATTATGTTAGACATTGGAAACTGCTTATTTTTATAACATAAATGTTGCTGAGTTTGAAGCAAATTCATACCTGTCATCCATGTATTCATATATTATATTATACATATATTTTTATACGTATCTTGAAAGATAAAGGTCACTGAACCTTATGGGTTACAGATTGTGAGATTCTACCTGGATTTACAAAACTATTTAGAGAACGCCACCACTGGTGATGATTCATCTCTTATTTACTCAAGCAGTTTTCAACTGTAGTTGCATCAGAAGGAAGCTAATAGGAAATAAAAGTCTTTTTCTACACAAGCTGCACAGAGCAGAACATAAACCTGTAACACCTCTTTACCTTGATTATTGTCTGGTACTGCTGGATCCTGTTTATGGGTTTTTCCAGGTAGTGCTGCAGTGGTGGGATAAGTGGCTGTGAGGGATCTTCATTAGATACAAATTCATCTGTGTATCTCTGAAAAAATACATGGAATAACAAGGAAAGGTTGTTATAAAGAGCAATAGAAAAAATCCTGAGCAGCTGGAGCAGAGAAACAGGATTTGCTTATCTATATTTATGATTTATGTGAGTTGCCTTGGTCTTACAACGTGGTGACCCTTAAAATGTCCCTTAATTACAATTACATAAACACAGCCACATTCATATCTGTATAATCTTTATAATGTTAATAGATGCATAAGCACATGTAAATGTGTTCCCATATTGGTTGTACCTACCTAGAATAAGCTAGAAAGTGAACTAAAAGTTACTATATTTAGCAAAAGGTATTAAAAATCATTTTGAGGATCACATTTATGATTAATAACTACAATTCTTGATGCACTGGGTAACAGGATGAATTTTCCACCGGTACTTTGGCTCCTGCCTTACCTTGTAGAAATCCTGGACAGCTTTGCTGACCACAACGGACTCAGCCTGGACCCTTCCCACCAGGTACTGGATGTACTTGTGAAACTCTGCCTCGTGCTTGATGAAGCACATGGCCACGTCATCATCGGTGTCACAGTTCTGCAGGCTCCGGACGAAGACACTGCGGGGACAGGAGAAGAGGACATCTGAGGAGAAGGTGCTGGAATGAGGCTAAAACACAGCCCCAGCAGCCAGACTTTGAATCAGGAGATGTCAGGTTAACATAGGCTAAGGGAAATGGTGGGGAGAAATGAGGGATGTTGCCACATTAGCATTAAACTTCTCAGTGCTTCTCCATCCAGCACAGTGCCATCCCTCTTAGCTGGAATGGGTGTGTAGGGACTTTGGACAAGGGCCTGGAGTGATAGGGCAAGGGGGAATGTTTTAAACTGCCAGAGGGCAGGGTTAGATGGGATATTAGGAAGAGAGGTTCCCCAGAGAAGCTGTGGCTGCTCCTGGATCCCTGGAAGTGTCCAAGGACAGGTTGGATGGGGCTTAGAGCAACCTGGAACAGCAGAAGGTGTCCTGAAATTCATGGATGCTGACATCAGTTTTACATAAATGAATGTCTCTGTCAAGACACCATTGAAATGCCTGTAAGTTCTTGCTGCCTTTTTAACATAATTCAGTGTTTCCCAGTTAAATTCACTTAAAAGAGGAAAAAATAAACTGGACACAGGAAGCCTTGAAGATCTGAAGGGGATTATGGAAGTCCCAACCCTGTGCTATGATTTAAGCCATGCCATCATTTATCCTCCTGAAAGGAGCATCGATTCCCTTGCACCTCACCACTGACAGTGCTTTTCATTAATAATAATAGTAATAATCATAGTAAGATTAGTAGCAGTAGTAGTAATAATATGGATGACGATGATGATGATGATGATAATAATAATATTGCTACTCTTCAATCTCCAGTGACGGCACTTGGGAATTCCCACCTGGAATGGAAGCGACCAATGTCATCGATATTCCTGAAGATGGTGGATTTCTGACTGGCAACAGCTCCTGGGACGCTTGGACAGGTCTCAGTGTACCTCAGGTGATGAGTCTGGAGGAACTGTAAATCTTGAATGTAATCCTCCTCTGAGATCAACAGCTCCTGAATGAGAACACTGAAGGGGAGACAGACGTAAAAAGAAATCACAGAAAAATCATCACAATTGTCCTTGAGAGGCTTTCAGGCTGTAGAGATTTATGATCAGACTCCTGGGGTGTGTTGAAAGATCCCCTCTGGGGGGGAACGGATGGATGGATGCATGGATGGATGGATGGATGGATGGATGGATGGATGGATGGATGGATGGATGGATGGATGGATGGATGCGTCCAGTGGAAGGTGTCCCTGCCCATGGGACTCACTGACACTAGATCGTATTTAAGGTCCCTTCCAACCCAAAAAATTTTATGATTCTATGATCTTGATTGCCTGGAGCGTTCCTAGGCTGAAAGCAATCACAAAATACAAGTGGTTCAAAAGGCAGGAAAACCCAAAAGTGCAAATATCAAATGACACGAGCTCACCTTAGCTTCCTCTTGTATTCATCCTCAGAAACAAACTCTCCAGGAAACTCTGGAATTTCTGTTGTTCCCCACTCTGGTGACAACTACAATATTAGGAAAAAAACATTAAAATAGTTCTTGGAACTGGACAGTGCTTTTATCAATACATACTGAGGAATATCCCTCATGTGCTTACAGTCCTGTTCAATAATTACTAAACCAGTGTGGAATTTCTTTTGTGGTGGAGAGTTTTTAGGTCTTTCCAACCCAGAAACCCCTGCATAGACCAGAAATATTGTCTAATAAAAATATGAAAAAGTGCAACTTCGTTCCAGACCCCTTCAACAACCTCATCATCCATCACTCCTTGCAAAAGGGATAGTTCTAAACTGCAACAGGAATGAGTAATTTTAAATGAGAAATAACCAAACATGATCAGTCACCTTTAATTTCTTGTCCAGATAAGCTGGAGACACCCAACCCTGTCGAGAGGGACTCGATTTTGTGGGTTTAGTCCTGACCAGCCATTTCAGAGGATGAGCTGAATCCAGGACTTCCACATATTGTCCTTCCTTCAAGGTGATGGTCTCCTTGTCCGGTGCCGCGGGCACGTAGTCAGCAGTGACCATGTAGACATCAAAGATCTGCAGGCACAAAACCACAGTCACTTTGTGCTCTTCATTTCCCTCGTGAAGAACTCCCCAACAGGATTCCTCTGGCCAGCTCTATCCAAGGCCACAGAAAATCAAGCTCTGACTTTCTGAAGTTCAACCATGAAAGAGGTGCCAAGTCACGGGTATGTTTCAAGCCAACATTCAAGTCATGCTGACTTGAACGACTTGTTCAGGATCACAGGGTGAGCATCAGAATTCGATTCTCTGTGCTCTCTATCACAGACACAAAATTTAACTACTAAATGTACCTAAAAAATTAAATTACATCATTAAAGAGGATGGAGACCCCTAAACCACAGCAGACTGGTCATTCTAGGTTTAGCTTCCTCCTTGTGTCCAACTTGTCCATAAAGATATCGTACCTCCCCTCTGGAATCCCCATCTTCAGATTCAGAGGAGGATTCCTGAGCAATGGATGAAGGTCTGGATCGTCCGTGGCGAGGAGATGCAGAGGGGGTTCTTGACTCATCATCACTTTCTGCACCCGGTACTCGAAGTTTAGCTGAAAAGCAGAGCAACAGCAAAGTGTGAAATCTCCAATTTAAACATGAACCAAATCTATAAAAATTTTTCTTCTTCCTAGGAAGTGCATTTGTAGTAGTATTTAGCATGATTTCCTATTGATATTAAGGATTAAAGGAATAATTTGGATATTTTAATACATGATGTTGCCTGCCTACTGCATGTATTGCTACTGCACTGCAAGAATATTTGTTGGTGAGATAATGACTCTATTCTTGCTTCAAGTTAAAATTTTTCTACAAAATAATCATTGCAGGCACAAACCAAGATTTTTCACTTAACAAATCATTGGATTACTGCATAGCTGTGCACAGAGTTTTCAGCCTTAATTCGATTTTAAAACTCCACTGTGAACTAAAACTTGAAGATGTGGGACATCTTGAAAAAAGCATTGCTTTCTGATTTTAGGAGTGATGAATATCCGAGGAACTCTAAATACCTAATATACGCAAAATACACTTCTATTTTTACAATTTACTGTAATAGCTTTTTTCTAGTTCAAACATCTAGACTGAAATTCAGTTTGGATGGACTCCTACTAAAATTTCTTACCCCTAAGCATTGACAAATGTTCATTTGCTTATATAGAATGACTGTCTCAAAACCTGCTGCGTAAAACTCACTTCTAACTAAATAACACCTAAAAAAGAGTGATCACTTTTTTTCCCTACACTAATTAAACTGTGTTTTTAAGGTTCCTTACCCTGAGTTATTTTTGCAGATACCATTTCTGAGATGCGTGAGGTGAGTTTCTGGAAGAACTCTTCTGAGCCAACATCAGCTAAAGAAATAGGGCTTTTGGGCACACCTTCTCTGCCAGCTTCAAGGTCTCCTGGAAAAGAGGGACTTGGCTGTTAAACTGGCAACATCATTGGAAATTCATCTCTTTTTGAGTAATAAAAGCTTCTGTGGAAGGAAGGTTTAATTTTCTTCCCTTCTCCTATTTTTAAAACTGTGCTTGCTCTCAGTTCACCCAAATAATTCACCCTTGAACAGAGAGCAATCCTGAAAGGTTCCAACATTCCAGACAGTTTCAAGAAAAGCGGATAAAAATAAGTGGATACATGGAATATATTGACAATCTTAGCTGTAGATATGAAGGACAGGAAGAGGAGAGAGAAAACAGCTTCTCTTACCTTCAGAGGACTGAATAGTTCTGAAAAAGAAAATAAAGCAGAGTTAACAGTTACAATAAAATGGGTAGTGAGGAGAGCTAAGTGAGGGACACATCTCCCCTTCTCCCACACATGGAATCACTCACCCCAGTGTGGTCATGATGGCTTCTGACACCATCACACGCTCCTGGGTCAGGACTTCAGCCTCTTTCACTGCAAGGTTGGGGTTTATCATTAGAGGGCAGAAGGCACAGAATGTCCTTTTTTATGTATTTAATGCAGGCACATTTCTAGATGTGAATTACTGGGAGCACTGCAGCAGCTCCTGACCTAGGATATACATTCCAAATCCTGTGATGTCAATAGTTTCCTCCTCTCCCTGTTCATGGAGATGTATAATTGCCCCATTTCTCCACACTGCTCAAGTTATGCTCCTGCAGCTCTTGGTACAGTAAAAATGTGGGATGCAAGGAAGGATAACAGAAAAATGGAATCCTTCACAGTGCTGCCCCTACTCCCAGTATATATTTGTTTTTCCCCCATCTTGTTGTGTCAAAAGAGGCCCTGGAAAGCTCTACTTTTCAATTAACTCTAATACAATCCAAAATGCCTCAGCAGAGTGAAACACTCAAGATATTTTTTCAAAAGGCGACTTTTCCCAGTTACTTTCATTGTCTATCTTTCATTTTTTAAAATTTATGCTTAATTTGATTGTTCCTTAGACTTGCCTTTTGTTTATACAGAAAAGACACTGCTGTTAATACAAGGCAGAATGAGAAATCAAAAATATATATAATTTTATATATAGAAATTATATAGAATAAATAAAATATATAGAAATTTATAGAAGCAAAGAGTGTAACCATTGGCAAGACAAGCAAAATCAAGGCTACTCTTGAGAAAACGCATTTTTTTGGGTGTGATTGAATAATTTCCTTACTAGTCACACTTGTTTTGGGTTTTTTTCCCCCTTGGGCACTGAATAAAAGGGAAATATAAGGAATGTGTTTGTGTTGGAGCAAAGATTTACCATCTGCAACTTCCAGGTTGGCGGTGCAGATGGACTGGCCGGCCTGGTTGGTGGCAATGCAGGTGTAAGCCCCACTGTACTTCTTCTTGACATCCAGCAGGATCAGGCTGTGGTGCATGTTGGAACTGGCAAGTTTATACCCAGGAGTGTCCGGTTTGATCCACAGGATGTCTTCCCGAGACTCTTCTTTCATCCAAGTGATAGTTGGTGGTGGATGTCCTAAAGGAAAATCGACACAATGAGGTTTAATCTTCTTATTTGTGTTTCTTCCTTAAAAATATGAGCCTGGCTGTGAATAAATGCAGTTTTGATCCATTTTCTGATACTTTTCCAATAATAACAGGCATAATATGCAATATAGGAGCACAAATCATTTTACAGCACACTCATAAGGACGTTGAATCTTTTTGCAAAACCAAAATTGTCAGTCATCATACAACTAAGTGTCATCATCCCTGTTTTTACATACAGAAAAATGGAGGTAAAGAAGAGTAAGATGCTTTACTTTAAAGTGTCTTTGTAAGAAATGTAAATTGGGAGTAACATCCCAGATTTCAGATACGGAAGACGAGGTTACAATGACTTGGGGCAGAGGGAGAAGAATGACGTGTAAAGTTACACATTTCAAGTGTTGTTCAGAGAGATGAGGTATCTGCCACTTACCTTCAACTTTCACAGATAATGTGATGCTTGCACCCTTTTTCACCTTTTTATTCGTAAATCTTTCAAGGAATCGTGGTGGTGTCAGCTGCTCATGGGAATCTGGAAATAATATTATTGATGAAGCACCATGAGTTTAGACTGAAAAATTCCTGGGAGTTCTGTTCTCACCTGCTGTGGCTTCTCTCACCTGTTTTGGATGGTTCTTCTTTCTCATAAGGATCTGGAACACAAGGAGAAAAAACAAAATGACAAATACAAATAACTGTCAATCCATGAGCTGCAAAAAAAAGTCCCTGAAGTGACTCCAGTGGAGATATTACACAGAAATATTGGTGTGATTTGTAAGGGTGCCTAAGTTTTAATGAAATGAACTTTTAAGGTTAATGAAGATGGGCAGGAATAAAATGCACATTTATGAGACAACAGTCAGACCACAGAGAAGTGACATCATCATCTTCTTAGACAGTAAATTCATAGGAGAACCAAAAGCAAAGCACATCATCTTTTACCTACAGACTTCCCCACCTCACCTGAGTTACCCTGGGGTGTTTCCTCAGTGAAAAATAACTATACAGAACGGCAAGAGCCACTGGAAAAGCCCAAAATAGATCAATACCCACCTTTGACTACCAGCCTGGCAGAGGAATACGCAGAGCCAGCAGAGTTGATGACAAATATCAGGTACTGGCCGGCATCTGCTTTGGTGACGTCGCGGATTTCCAGGGAGTGGAACTCCTGCCTGTCAGTTTTCAGGATACGATCCGAGGCCTTTAGGGGCTGCCCATTTTTGAACCAATAGAGACGAGGCTGAGGGTACCCTGTGAGGAGCAGTTACAGCACAGAGAATAAAATTCATTGGCAACACTGATTTGGGAGCATCTCCCAACTGCCAGATCCTCCTGAGCAGGAGAAAAGGAACCACCAGCTCTGCCCAGGGCTGCTGTTTCAAGGGTTTAACCAATTAGGAATGCCTAAAAATGCATTAAGTTTAATTTATTTGTTAAAATTCTTTCCTGTTTCCTCAATTTCTGTCACTGCCCATATTGGCTGCATGTGCAAACACCTTGGAGGTTGAAAAAACAACACTTAGGTCTGATTTGAAAGGTTCACAAGGAGAAAAGTTGAAGCCAAATCAGTTCTCATAATTTGTAT
The DNA here is from genome assembly GCA_013397795.1 of Orthonyx spaldingii. Lineage (NCBI taxonomy): Eukaryota > Metazoa > Chordata > Aves > Passeriformes > Orthonychidae > Orthonyx > Orthonyx spaldingii. The sequence continues at coordinate 988,450 of VZTJ01006073.1, forward strand.
AGGCAGCAACTGGAGAAAACAGGAAAATCCCTACCTCTCCCTGCCAGAGCCAATACCAGAGGGATGTTTTCACAGTTTTTAGGTTGCAGGAGCTGCAAATAGAGTGGGATCCACTCACCTTTCACCTTCAGGTGAAATTTAGCCAGTGATGCTCCAGGTGCCACATGAATATCATGAAGCTCATCAAAGATCTGGGGCAACTGCTCCTCCTCAGTGGTGGATTCCTCCTGTTCTCGGCTAAGCAGCAATTAGAATTAGAAAGAAGAAAATCAGGATGCAAGGTAAGAGTTGGGAATCAGAATGACCTATTTTAGGTTAATTCAGTCTGTGCATTTTGTTTTGATTCAGCACCATCTGACATTAAAAGTAACAGAGTGATTTCACCAGGAAATATCCAGGCTTGCCCGAAGGCTCCAGAGCAAGTGTGCCCATGATAAATGTGCAGCTGTTACAGTTATTGCATCTCAGCTGGGCTGGGTGCTCCTTTATGGCGTTAACCTGGCCCTGCTCGACACAGCAAACCCAGCCCTGACATAAATACACAGGTTGATCTCACCAAGTCGTATTGTACCTTGAAATATATTCCTTGGCACTGTAGTAAGATGATGTCTCTGTTGCATCTGCTGCTGTCTCATAGTCTGTACTGGTCACTGTTAAATAGGAAAAGACAGGTTTTGACTAATCAGAGCTTTGAAGCTATTTTCCTTGCTTAAATGGTTCTTACTGATTATAGTTCCCTTACTAATTTGAGTGACTGGCAGGTGGATTCTATACTGTACTGCAGCAGGACCCCCTATGTCCCTGGATTATGGAAAACACCTCTGTTCACCTGAAAAGCTTTGCTCTGAACCTCGCCTGGGAGTTGGCAAAACCCAGCTGAACCCAAGAGGTTTGCAAGTGAAAATTTTGTGGCCAACACATCTTTCTTTAAAATGTAAGTGGTGCTTTCCTTGGGGACAAAAAAAACCAGGTGTAAGCAGAACTCATTCCTTGGTTTTTCTACAGCGATTTTTGAGACTTACAATCCACACGAAGCTCAGCCTTGGTTGAAGCCACCCCCATGTTGTTCTCAGCGAGGCACCGGTAGACGCCCATGTCTGTGGGGACCACAGCAGTGATGATCAGCTGGTGACAGCCCTCCTGGTCCTCGTTGATCATGTAGTGATCGTCTTCTTCAATGGCTTTGCCGTCCTTGAACCAGCGAACCGTGGGCAGGGGTTTGCCAATGACGATGCAGTCAAAGCTCACTGGGTACCCATCCTGGACCTCTTGGTTCTGCAGCTCGGTCATGAACATGGGGGCTAAAGTTGGAGTGGTTGAGGAGAAGAAAGAAAAATTTGGTTTTACTAAAAGATGTGTTTTAGGCCCCTGCTTCTCAGACTTCTGGTTTCCAGTTTTTTAATTGCAGAGTGATATCTTTTCTCTGTGAAAACAGTCAAGAAACTCCCTGACAAACACGATGAAGATATTCCATCAGCCCAGCAATACCACAGCTGCCAACCAGACATTGTCCCTGCTCCTCTCCTTGCCAAAATGTTTTGTCTCCCTCAGAACCATTCCAAACCCCACATATTTCATGTAATTATAATAATCACAGCATTTACGGCCATGTTACAGTAGGTGACATTTCTAGCATGAAAAGGATCTTCATATATAAGTCAATACATTGCAACCCCCTCCTTCAGCACCAATGTCCCTTCTCTCTCTCGAAATAAAAAAGAATTAAAAAGTCATTATTTTTTCTAAAAGTGCAAAGTTTTCAGAAAAATACCTGCACCAAATGAAGGTTTTTTTTTAAAGTTACTTGAGAGTGGAAAAATGATATTATGACCTGTTCCCACTGTCTTTTCCAAGGAATAAACAAGGTTTGCTTCCCCTACCTGTATCAGAAGTCAACAAAGGTGGTGGAGGTCTCGCTACTGGAGGTGCAAACTTCCCAAGAGACGGCGTTGATGCCTTCCCAATGCGCAGTTCGATTTTTTTCGGGCCTTGTTCCAAGATGTCGATCTCTACGGGAATTCCCAGAGCACCAAACATCTCTCTGAACCGTGTGGCAGCTGTTTTGGCCTCAGACATGATTTCAAACTTGATGTAGATGTACTGGTCATCCTCACGGTAGGTCTGGTGGTCAACCACGTCTATGTCCCCTTCATCTGCGCTGACAAAGAGCTCTTCCTCCACATCAGAGATCTCCGTGGAGATCTTGGCCCTGAAGAGTCTGTGGAGTCTCCTTCCTGCTTTTCGGAAAGCATCGTCCAGCTCGCTGCCAGACGAGCTCTCTGTCTCACTGTCAGTGCTCTGCTTACTCCGCTTCTCCTTAGGAAGAACTTGAGGTTCCTGAGCGCCAACCACCACCTTAGCGCTGTGTGAGACCTTGCCAAACTTATTGGATGCCTCACAGGTGTATTTACCCGCATCCTTCCTGTCCAGGCCGGCGATAATCAAGGAGCAGGTGCCATCACTGTAGTTGTCTATGTGGTAGTACCGACCATCCGAGAGCTCTTTCCCATCTTTCAGCCACCGGACGTTCATGTCGCTTTTGCTGTGGGCCACACACTCCAGGTGCAGGGTGCTCCCAGGCTCTCCGGAGAAGTCTTTGAAGGTCTCGGTAAACACCGGGCACTCTTGCTGCTTGATCTCTTTCCTGACTTTGTAGCCTTTGAAAGCAGCTTGGATCTTCACGGCCGCCTTGTTCATGGAGGGATCATCTAAATCTGGCAGCTCTGGTTCAGCTGGCTGAGCAGCTGTGGTGGCCACAGTGGTCTCCACAGTGGATGTCTCCCACTGTTTCCATAATTTGCCTGTGGAGGTGGACTGAACCTTGCTGGTAACACTGATGGTCTTCTTCCCAGCCTTCTTGAGGTAGTTTACCAGGGAGGGAGTCCCAGCTCTAGACTCATCATCAGAGCTTGTGAAAGAGAAATCTGCCTCTCCTGTCCTGGCCAGCTCGTCACAGGTGGAGTACTCCTCTGAGTAGTAGTGAGACATCTCTGCTTCCTCCTTCTTCAGCTTCTGAAGCTTCTCGTCCTCCTCAGGCACCTCGCTGATGGAATCCAAGGTGGGCTCCCGGCTCATCCGGCGTTTCTTGGCCAGGGCTTCCCACAGGAGGTGAAGATCTCCCTCCTGGGCAGCCTCAGGGGGCAGGCTGGGCTGGACCTGTCCATCCACCAGCTCTTCAGGCCGGCTGGCAGGGGGAGCTTCCTTGGCAATCTCCTTCAGCATCAACACTGTGGGAACTGCATGGAATTCAATGGATGAGAAGTTAAATGTCTGTGAGTTCTGAGAAAGCACACGGAAAGGTTCTACAGGAGAGTCTCAGTGGCATTTAACTAAGCATTGTAACAAAAATGTGAATTTACAGAATCACAGAATGGGGGAGGTTGGAAGGGAGCACTGGAGGTGTCCAGTCCAACCTCCCTGCTCAAGTAGGGTCCCCTAGATCACATTATTCAGTGTCCAGATGGATTTTGAACATCTCCAGCAAAGGAGACTCCACACTCTCTCTGGGAAGATGATATAACTGAATCTGGTCCTGGAGAACTTGTCCTAGCTGACCGTGCTTTGAGGAGCAGGATAGACCACACCATCTTCAGAAGGTCTGTCCAACCTCAGCAATCTTGTGATTCTATGCATACACTTAAAACATAACCAAACAACATTTTTAAAAAAAATTCCTTGCACATTTGGACCCAATAAATAGATTTCTGCCTTTTTTAATGTTGCAGTTGATGAACTGCTTGTTAAGACTGCCAGGGGAGCCTGGAAAGTTATCCAGACTCATCCTGTCTCCCAGATAGACAGGGCTTCCCTGTCTGCCCTAATAGATCTCCAGTGGCTGTGCTGGGAGCTGAGAGTCCCATCTCACGTGGACACACCTGCTTGGTTGGATGTGCCTAAGTCTGAAGGTGTCTGGGACACATTCACGTGCCTCTACATCATGCCCAGTCCCTTTTGAGATGCTGCAGGTTGTCTAGGATTTCCACAGAATACCCTAAAGCATCTCAAAAGGCAACAGAAACTCATGGTGAGACAATAATGTCACACCTTAAATATCTGTCTCCAGAACCTCTTATCTGAGCATCTCAAAACTCTTAGGGATGCAGGAACATACTGGGCAAGAAAATAATCTTTTGTTATCACAGCCTGCAAAAGACAGCGAATTCCAGTCCAAGCTGTGGAGACGCCCCTGGATGTCCATACCAGACCTGACTGAACGCCCTAGCAATGCATACTCCGTACCTTCAAGGCACAGGCTGGCAACAGATTTGACTTCTGGAGAAGCCATGCAGGTGTAGCTGTCCTGATCCTCAGGTTTAAATCCATGGATAATGAGTATCTGCTTTGTTCCCTCAGAGAGGATCTCGTATCTTCCTCCCGCTTTTATTTGTTCTTTTCCCTTGAACCAAGTCACTTTCTCCTCAGTTTTACTTGATAAGGTGCACTCCAGGCGAGCCACCCCCCCTTCCGAGACAGATCCTCCCACCAAAGGTTGGGTGACTGTAACTGGAGGCTCTGCAATTACAAAAATTAAGTGAATTAACACAAAGATCATCATCTGGCTCTAAGGCACTCCACTTCGTAAAATATCCAAGCATCCTATCCATCATTTACAAATTTTTCAGCTATTGTAAACAACCAAAGGAAAAAAAATTTAAAAGACTGGCAGCATCCAAAATGGGCACTTCCAAATATAATATCAAAACAACTTTCCAAGCTCTCCCAATGATTAAACCAGCTCCATCTAAACATATACATGCAGAAGTGGTTGCATTTGTCACATTCCTGTGTTTGTTCACTGGTCTTCATTTACCCATCACCAGTATTAAAGAAGCTCTACAGATTTCTATATCCTAAATGTTTTGAATTGAAGGAGTTGTGATGTGAGACAAAAAAGAAACAGTAAATAGAATGAAAAGAGATTATTCAAAGCAGTATTAATTTCTGCCTTGAAATCTAAATATATATATATATATAGAGAGAGAGAGAGGTTTATGCCATCGTAGAGTAAAAATTATCAAAAACATAAATAATTTAAAAACAAAAATTCTCTGCATCTTCTTTACTTTGGAAGGAGGCCTGCCAATGGAATGCTGTTTCTACAACCATGATACTCAAAGAAAAACTCATTAAACTCAGAGATGTTGACTGGGATGTAAAAGACAGTGCTGAGTTCCCAAAAGCAGCACATCCCTCAAGGTCATCTTCCCCTCTGCACATTTCAGCAGGGTGAAGGGATCACTGCACAAAATGCCTTGGATTTGTTACGGACAAAGTCAGCATGTGCAGAATCATCAGGGTCCAGCACTGGCAGCAGTTATTGTTGCAAAAAGATGTCATTGTGTGCCTGAACCTTAAGCAAAAGAGGATTTTAAAATCACTATTATTCTTATTTTGAGGAATTTAAATGAGTGATACCACAGAAAGAGTTGCAAGAAAAGAAGGATTGAGGGAGCGACTCCCCACCCCACTGTAGCTTCCAAAGTTCCACCATCAGACAGCAAAGGAAATGTGTCCTCCAGCATTTCTTTGTGGGGGTTATTGAAAAAGACACATAAAAAACATAAAAAAAGAGAAAGATGGGTGAAGAAGACAACACTGCCTACCCACTGCCAGGGTCTTGGTTACCCCAAATGCATTCTGACATGCCCCTTTTGATTCATTCCATCCTATCTCCACCAGAAAAGACACTCATGGTGACTGGCCAGCACACAGATGATGCAGTGCAAGAAACTTGTGGTGACTGGCCAGCACATGAATGATGCAGTGCAGGCTGCAAGACAGCTAGATGCAGTTTGGAGGAAATCAGTGCTGAGTGCTAACAACGCAGCAGGTTTTGTTCACAGCAGCCCAGAAGGATTTTTTATCCCAAGCTCTTCCTCCTCTGTTGTGCTGGCAGCCAAGCACCGGAAGGCGTTTCACTGGGAGGTGCCTGGAATGGGTGAAGCAGGCATGCCATGCAAAATGTAGGGTCTGCAGTCCTGCTTGGGGCCCGGTCCATCCTCACCTAACCGCACCATCTGGGGGAAGTGCACCGCCTCGCTGGCCCCAGCTTTGTTTATGGCCGAGACTCGGAATCTGTAGGGTTCCCCCGGGGCCAGGCCGTCCACTGTGAGCTCCGTGTTTGGGATAAGGCCCTGGCTGCAGGACTGCCAGCCAACGCCCGGGATTTTCCTCTCCACCTTGTAGCCCAGGATGTCCCGGCCGCTGTCGCCCAATGGTTTGTGCCAAGACAGAGTGACAGAGTGGCTGCTCTGACTTACGACTTCTGGTTCTTCAGGTGGCTCGGGGAGGGCTGGGGGCACAACAGAGGTCCCGTGATGTATGACATGAGCGGTGACACTTCACCCTAAAACACCTAAGAGCCTTCTACAAGCCGTGAGGAAGGAGTGCAACAGACTGAGTATTTTTCTGGTTGTAAAATTGAGTGTAAAGACATTGTAAAATCATTGTAGTCATGACCATGAGTACCTGTGCACCACTGAGTTATCCTTGTCTGCCCTGATCTATGCTGCTAATGACAAACGTTCATTTTCCAACTCTGATCTCACATAATTAACGTCGTGTATTGCCTTTCTCCCACCAAGCTCAAAATAAAGATAACCCTACACAGTCCATATTATCAAGGAATTTTGCTGAAAACTTCAGGCACACTTGGGCCTTGATTATGCTTATTTTAGGTCTGGCCTGAATGGAAATCAAGTTATTATTGGACTAAAGAATAACTCAAATATTTTAATAACGAGTTACTCCGTTTCTGTGTAATTGCAGAATATGTCACAGCATCAGGCAATTTATAATAAATATGTGATGGGAATGATCTGGTGTCCTAATGTCCATGATCATGGAATGGTTTGGGTTGAGACTTTGAAGATCATCTAATTCCAACCCCTACACTCAGCACAGTGGAAAATGTTCCCTGCTTAAATTACACTTTGGCCTTAAAGACAGAATAATTCTTTCAGTCTTGAGTTCAAGACATTTACCATATAAATTACCTGCCATGATGTACCAATCCAAAGAATTAAAGGCAAATATGGTCAACAGCCAGTTCCTTATCTCTGGACACCATAAAAATAACATAAAGTCTTCTTTTCTCTAATGTGAGCCAAATTTCATACAGAAAAATCTGTCAGCAGGAGGAGTATTGTATTTTTATTTTGAAGTTCCTTAAATTTAAATCCATCACACTTTTTTTTGTTGTGGTGGAACTGACTGGAATACATATTAGAGATCTCTAAAGACCCAGAAATCATTATACAGAGACTGCCTATAATCATTCAAAGAATAGATGATCCATCAGTGACTCTTGAACATCTCAGCTACAGTGCACAGCTAAAGCACATTCAATTATGTCATAATCATCACTGGGATGGTGCTGTGTGACCATTGCTGGGTGACCCACCTGTCCCACTGCGGGAAGGAGCCAGACCCTGGGTGCTGAAATGGACACTGACATGTCATTGTCCAACCTGCTCCACGAGGGAATTAGGGAATTATCATCTTCTCTACTTAACAATTAACTCTCATGTCTCTGAAGCAGGAGCTGTGTGCTTCATGGGTGTCCCCCACTTGAAGATTTTTAATATGCTACTCATTAATCTGGAAAACTGGTTGCCCTGCACCTGAGTTGATTAGCAAATTTCAAAGATTCCTCTGCTGTCCTAGATAATTTTTCCATGTGGACTCTAGCTCAGCTCCCTCCCATGTTCACATTTGCTGAGGGTGAAGTTGAACTCTGAGAATATTGATTTTTGTTAGGATTTATGCTACATTTTACAAAAGATTGCAGCTCAAGAAAGTTGGGGAGCACCTCTACCATCTCTAGCCTGATGTATTTTTCTTCTGATGAGATGGATTACTTCTGGTCAAAGAACAAGCTGCCAGTAGTATCTTCTGAGCCTAAGAACACTCTTTTGGGACATGTGAGGCAAAGAGGAAAGAATCAGCACAAATACTGGGAAATTCAATGTTGTTGCTCAATACCAAAGTTTGAGACTTTGAGTGCCCCTGGGCTGGAACAACGCACACTTACCTATCACAGAAAGCTTGGCGGATGAAATGGCTTCCCTGGAAGCAAAGGTCACCTCTCCAGAATGATGCAGTTGGGCTTTTTTCAGAATAAGTTTGTATTTGTTTCCATCCGCTTGTACCTCCCAGTCCTCACCTGACTGGATCTCTATGTCATTACTGTACCAGGCCACTTCATTAATTGGCACAGCTTCACTCAGGACACAGCTAAATGTTGCTTTTTCCCCCAGAGACACTTCCACATCCGTGAGGGGCTGCAAGAACTGCAGGCGCCACCCTGTAGATTAAAATCAGTGATCGAGCCCTCAGTTACAGAGACAATAATGAGATTTTGCGAAAATTTGTGCTGAAGTTCTGAACAGCCAGGCCCTGGAGACCAAAGACATCATTAAAAGGGAGGTTTGTGTATATTACCTGAACAGAAGGTTTAGAATCACAGAATTGTTTGCTTTGGGAGGGACTTTAAAGCTCATCTTGTTGCACCCCCTGCCTTGGGCAGGGACACCTTCCACTAGACCAGGTTGCCCCAAGCCCCATCTAATCCATAACTGGGGACTGATCTCTGCTCTTGTGCTCTTTTACTTTCTTGTACAGAAAGGGATTCTGGTCCCCACGGGGGTCTCCAGTAACAGAATAAAGCAGAAGGATACAGAGATAATATTGATGCTGATAAAACCCTCCTCTCTGAAGCCCTGAAGTACCTATAAACACAACCAAACTCATCAGAATTTGACAACTCTGGGACAGTGATTTGCTGCTAACTCAGTGCCAACTGCTGCTGCTTATAAACCAGGTCACATCCTACAGAACAAGAAAACAAGGAAATGGTAAAGTGTCATCCATTTAAGGATGAGAGAATTGGATCTGTTCAGCCTGGAACACAAAAGGCTTTGGGATGACCTAATTTGTACCTTACACTACGTGTGAAGGCAGCCAACAAGAAGGATGGAGAGGGACTTTTTACAAGAGCACAGAGTGATAGAACAAAGGGGAATGGATTTAGATGGAAAGAGAGTAGGTTTACATGACATATTAGGAAAAAATTATTCCCGGTGAGGGTGGGGAGGTCCTGGCAGAAGTTGCCCAGAGAAGCTGTAACTGCCCCTGGATCCCTGGAAGTGTCCAAGGCCAGGTTGGACATTGGGGCTTGAAGTAACCTGGGATAGTGGAAGGTGTCCCTGCCCACAGCAGGGGGTGGAACTGGATGATCTTTAAGGTCCCCTCCAATCCAAACCATTCTGTGATTCTGTGGGTTAGTGGTGGGCTTGGCAGGGTTGGGTTAAAGGTTGGACTAGATGATCCTAGAGATCTTTTCCAACTTGAACAATTCTATGATTTATTGTGTGGGAAAAAATATTTAGGTAATCGTCAAGCAACAAATGTAACTATTCCTCACTACCAATCATATTTTCCTGGTTCCTTTCCCCTTTCCAACCAGAAATTGAAGACTCCCCCTGCCAAAGCACTTGAGTTACCTTTCACTGTCAGGAAGGCTGAGGTCACCGCGTCGCTGCACATAAAAGTCACCCTGCAGCTGTCCTGGGGAGTTAAATTCTTCAGCAGCAGGATGTGCCTGAGGCCATTTTCAAAGTAAACCATCTCAGTGTTTTCTGTGGTTTTGGCAGGTTCATCGTCGATCAGCCAGTTGTAGTTGTAGGTCTCAGGCTTGGAGAGATAACACTCGAACAGGGCTTCCCCTCCTTCCACGGCCTCCACGTTCTCCAAGCCCTGGACAATGCTGTTCTTGGCTAGAAAAGAAAGGCAATGAACATTATTAATTATTTGGCCATATATTACTGGGTATTAGCAAGCCTCAGAGCACTGGATGATTCCCACTGCTGCAAAGCTGATGGAAAAATGTGGATGTGATAAACTGTGCTTGTAGTTTTAATTGTTGATTGCAACCGTGCTCTAACACAATATTATAACAAAAAGATTTAAAGATAGTTTAAAAATAATGATAAACCTCCAGGACCTCCAGCATTTCACCTAGAACCTCTAGCATTTCACCTAGATTTCCTCCAAAAACCTGTTTTGTATAAATAAAGAAAAGAAGATTGTGTTTGTATGAGTCAAGTCAAAAGACAGGAAGGCACAGCTCCGGAAGATAAAGTGTAACCAAATTCCTTTTGTCCTACGACAGGAATTATTTCCCAAAGATCTCCCAGACAGCACAATTATCATCATGGCTGGGGAGCTGTGAATCCACTGACAGCTCGTGATAAAATCTCATTACTTTTCTTGCAAAGCAAATGTAAGAGAATATTACAGCAGGCAAAGCTGTAGTGATGATTATCCGAGATAATTCTGCCTCTAGGAAACACACAAAGTCAAAATCTGTATCAAGAGTACTTTGAATGGTAAATCTCTGAACTATTACAAATGCTATGTGACATTTAGGTTTACTTTCCCATGCTGTGTGGTGAGTTGTGTGGTCAGAGACATGCACAGTTCTCCACACTCCAGTCATGCATTAGTTGGCACTTGGACAGAAACAATTAGCTTGATGACAAATTAAATGTGGCCTGGTGCATGTGGGTATAATTCACGTTGCTACAGGGACAAATGACATGCACAGGGGTGGGGACACCCGGTTGAGTAAATACAGTTTGCACAAATGCCATTAAATGGTAAGCATGATTTGTGTTATAAACCAACAGCCCGAGCCATCCCTGCTTGGATCTCTACAGATCATCTGCAATAGTGCTCAGCAAGAAAAAAAAAAAAACAACTAGTAAAAATAAATAAAATTAAAAAACAAAACCAACAAACTGAGCAAATTATTTAATAGCAAAAACAAAGAAAGAAACATACACAAAAAGCACAAGGTACCAGCTATTTATTATTACTAATTACAAGATGCCCAGAGATGTTGTGTGTGGACTCCCCATCCTTGGAAATGTCCAAGGCCAGGCTGGACAGGGCTTGGAGCAACCTGGGATAGTGGAAGGTGTCCCTGCCCATGGCAGGGGGATTGGAACTACGTGACCTTTAAGGTCTTTTCCAACCTGAACTATTCTGGGCTTCTGTGATACTAAAAATATTCTTAATTTTATAAGATTCATTCTTATGGAGAACAATGAGGGGTTTGCAGATGCTTCTTGGAGAATGTATCATTTTTGTTAGAACAACAGAAATTGTTTATCTGTGCACTGTGGAAGTGCTGGTTTTCCTAATTATGGAAAGCAACCAATTGCTAGCGCTGCTTCCTCTGGGATGCTTTTAGATTATGTTCATTAAAATCTTTTGAAATTCCTACAATGGGAAGTGCTTATCAATGTAGAAAACATCATAAATAACACCCTGTCCTTCTGCACTAACAATTTCAGTAAGCAAGAAGGCAAAATAGCCACAAATGTTCAGAAATCAGAACCTGCTCTTGCTGATCACACTAATCCACTTGATAACCAAACCCAGGAATTCCATAAGCAGCAAAAAAAAAATTAAGAAATTTCCATGTAAAATCTTAACTTTTTGTTAATTTTTGTATATACTGCTCCTCAGGGTCTCCACAAATGCTGATGCTGAGTGAGGAGGTGATTCCTGAGGAATCACTATTTGAAATAAGCAAATTATCAAGTTGCCTTAGCTTAGCTGAAAATTAATGGAATTCCACGTTATCCATTGGTTACTGGTTTTCAGGCATATTGTGTGTAAAAAGTGCTCTTTAACAGCAAAAAAAAATTCATATTATTCCTTTGGACCACCACTACACCTGTGATTTTACAACAATTCAGCACAACACATCCCATCACACCGACATTCCAGCTCATTGCAGAAGGGGTGGGATGGTAAAGTGGTGTAATGAGTGAGTGTTAATTAGAACTAAACTGAGGCTGCAGTTTCATGTTCAATTCCCATTATCTGCAAACTATTTTTAACCTGATTATCAGTACTGGAGTGAACACCAAGAGCAGGTATCTGATGTGTCCCTTATTGCAAAGCCTTGCCACGATTTTTCCACCTCTTTTATTTGGAACCCGTGGTAGTCTTCCTCTCTGGCTGGAAGACCTCACCTTGAACATCAAGTGTAGCCATCACTTTAGTGCCTTCAGCTTCACAAGAATAGATGCCAGTGTCTTCTGGGACCGTGGGGTTAATTTTTAGCATGCTCACATTCCAGTCCTGATCGATAATCACTCGCTGCCCATCTGCATGTATTTCCTGATCATTTTTCTTCCAGATGGCGTGCACTGGCCTAGAATATTGGCATATGAACTCTGCTGGGCCATCTTCATCAACAGTTATGTCCTGCATGGGACTGATCACTTCAATGGTGGGATCTGTTAACCAACACGTCAGGAAGGACATGCATTAGTGGATCCCCATGGAAATCGCCACTCGGAGGGTTTTGCCAAGCACGGAGCCCGTGGGGAGCAAGCAGAGTGGCAGTGCAGGCAGGGAGCTGGCCGGGCACGCTGGGGATTAGCAGTTTAGTCTGTGCCTGTGTCAGCATCAAGCAGGATCGAAGCCACACTGGTGCATTAGAACACGACCATCACACTGGGAAATGGGCCACCAGGAATTAAGGTTTGTGCTGGAGCAGTCCTGAATATGCTGTGCAGAACAGCTGCTGGGGTTCCCTCTGGGCTTAGGTTTGCTCTCAGTGTTTCTGAGATCTTCTAGGCTGGGAAGCACTGGGTGTGAAACGCTCCCGCTTCCCGAATGCGGAGCACAAGTGTGATGCAAAGGACTGCAGTGAGTGGTTCCCTGCAACTCTCAGCCTCACAGAGCAATAGGAAAACACCACAAACTCTATTGGAAGCTCCTTGTGTGAGTTAAATATGACTACTCATCAGAAAGAAACACAGTCCCCAAATGCAAACACTCATTCCTGTTCTGGCGTGGTCTTGGCTCTCAGAAGCCATTGGCAGCGTGAGGAGCAAAGATCCAGGACAACTGTGACAAAAAAAAGGCACTCCACAGGAGCAGATGAATATTGTTTTGATTAGCCATGTGTTCCCTGCAGCAGACACACAGTTTGGGGGAAAACAAGAGGATTTCCTTGACAATATTTTATCTAGAGATCACTGAGAGATCATAAACCAGTGGCATCTCAGACTGAGAGCCCATAAAATGCTGAGAGCAGCTGGATATGCAGCTCCTCTGAAGGTGGTGAGATCCATGAGGCTGCTTTTAAGCACTTTTAAAACCCAAGTTCTGCTTCTTGTGAGGCAGCTGTAAGGCACAGTAGATACATCTGACCTAAAATACTGTGAGCTTCCAAAGCAGCCAAGGAGTGCCTCCTGAGATGTCAGACTGGACCATCCATGTACAATGCAATATGCAGGTCAAAAGGAAAAATCTAAATGGAATCTGAAAACGGAAGTCTCTCTGAAATATTCTCAGCAGAATTATGTCAACTTAAGAAAAAAAATGATAGGGCTACAAAGGGACATAAAAAGATGACAGAGAAAGCTGAGATATCATCAGGAGTTGGACATGATGATCTTTGGGGAACCCTTCCAGCTCAGGACATTCTGTGATTCTATGATGTCCTTATTCTTCAAATTGTTGTTCTGATCACAAGCCAGCTGGAATAACCCACACGGGACCTCTGTCTGGAACGCTCCTCTTGAAACTGCTGCAGCAGGTTGAGGGTTTGGGATGCTCCTGGCAGACCTTGGGGAGCAAGACAGCTCTGCAAACATCATTTGGAAACTTGTTGCAAGACTTGATCCCGCTCACTAAGGTCCCCTCTGCGACTCCGAGTGTCTGCCACGTGTGTTTATGGAGAGGAGGCCTCGATGGAAGATCTTGGAGATGTTTTGCTGACTGAAGAAACAAGCAGGTGTCTGTGCAGCTGGGGAGCACGACCCCATCCCCTTTCCATAAGATGTAGAAATGTGTTTCTCACAGTAAATATCACCCATGGTATTGGAGAAGGAAGGTCCTGGTTCCACTGTCCCCTCGCACTTGGCCAGGGCAAGGACCTTGGTGGCCCTGCTCACCTGTGCAGAAGCTCCTTGGAACTCAGGAGCCAACGTGTGCCCCAGGACCTGCAATTCTCACCAGCCCAGAGGGGCCAGGAAACAGCGGCAGCTCCTTCACCCTTTTTCCATTCCCTCCACACCCATCCATGAACCTTCATTCCAGGTCATGGAATGAATGCAGTTGTAGGGCAGTGATATTATTTTTCATGCCCAGCATGAAAAGCTGAGATCTCACTTGCTACAGAATATATCCAATTACCAACATGCCTTAAACTGGGAGAATGAGCACATGGAACAAAGTCAGCTTTCTCCTTGATGAAGAGCAAGCCATGGATGGCTGGATAGACTGAAATATAGTTCAAAGACAGATCTAATTTTAAAATTTTGGACAAAATAAAGTGTACAAAACTGTCTGTTAATACAAGGATGGTTGGAATTTTCCTAGTTTCACTTTCCTATGAAATCAAGTGTTACTGATCACAGTGTAACTGGGTTTGTCCTAATCCTGTTATAAACCACTGCTACTGCCATACAGGTTTGCAGTGAAGGAATCTCGGCTTCATGGCAGCACAAAATATCCACATACATGTGTGCAGCTGCATGAGCTGTGGGGTTGGACTGGATGATCTCCAGAGATTTCTTCCAAAACCATTGATGTTGTGGTTCTGTGAAATGGAAATTTCTCAGGACCCTTTTATTTCACTGAGCAGAACACCTAATGATGCATTTATTCTTAATTTATGTTTTAGGCCCACTGGAATTCTTTGCCTGGAGAGCTCAGAAGCAGGTTCTGTCTCTAGAAATTGATGCAAACTGACACAGGACTTGCACTGTTTGCACACTGTGTTGTCACTGCATCATTCTATATTATGAAGATGTTATTTCACATTTTATCTTTGCAGAGAACCAAATTTTCTGAATGTACAAGGGACACATGATGCAGAGAAGGAGACATCAACCACTAACTACAATTCCATATTGTGGATCAGTCCTGTTATGGCCCAGTTATAGAACAAGAGTAGATTTGAATAAAGACCTTTTAACCCTTTATATCTCCTTTTTCCAAGCAGGGAACAAGCATTAATTTTGCCTGAAAAACAGCCATCTTCCCCATGGCTATAAAAGGACTGGATGGGAAGGAGCTTGCTTTATCAAGTCTGGAGCTCAGTGTTATTCGCAGCTTTTGGCTACCCTTACCAAATGAGAAAAATATTGATTCAACAGACCAGAAAGCTTTGCCAGTGCAGGGATGAGCTTTCAAAAATAAGGTACATTTTGTCTCTGTGTTACTGGAATGTCACACATCCTTTGGTTTCCAGGAACAGCCCAACCTGTCCTGGGAACATGCCGAGCTCAGCACCAGCTGTGGAGCAGCACAGTGGTAATTTTGTGAATAACCACCTTCACAAGATTTTGGGTATTACTAAAAAAAGCTGAAGTGGGGCTACAAAATCAGGTGCTACTACAGATATTTATGTTCCTCTCTTCTTTGATGTCGGGGGAAAACAGCAGCCCTGACCCTGCAACCCTCCCTCACCTGAACCACTGCAAAAATCAGCGTGGTTGTACCTGGAAGACTTCTGAGGTGAGAGGGGGTGACTTGCAGAGTGGGAAGGTTGCAGGGCACAGGAGAACCGTGAAGGGATTTAGTAAGGGTAGCCTGGAAGGCAGAAGCACCAGCACATGGAGTAGGTCCAGAGGTGGCCACGTGTTTCTTTCTGACAGGGAAATACCTTTGACTAATAATTTAGCTGAAGATATAAGGGACCCAGCTCTGAAGGTGACAGTGCCCGAGTCGTGGCACGCCACGTCATTTAGGGTTAAAGTGTGGATCCTGCCGTCCTGCTCAGAGATTTCAGTCACCAGGTTGTTGTGAAGGGGGGTCCCATCGAGCCACCACTGCACGTTCTTCACGCCCGGGTGCGAGAGCTCACAGGTGAACGTGGCTGACTCGCCCACAAAGACGTCTGTGTTCCTTAAACCAGACACTATCGCTGCTGCTTCTTCTGCGTGACAGAGCAAGAGAAGGTGCCAAAGGAAAACAAAAACAAACACGCACAAGACGCTCCCTGAGGACTAACCCCAGCCCAAGTGCAAGACGTCCAGGAGAGTTAAACTTGTACTGCTTTTCTAAGGGAAAAAAGAGCTAAATTTTTCTTGAAGAGGGTTAGAAACCACTTTCCATCCCTCCAGCTGCTTGCAAGAGCAGAGTGTTGGTCTGCAAACATCATTTCACTGGGAGGAAACTCCACTTCTTGCCCAGGTCGTGCCTGGTTCTCCTGTGTGTTGCAACCATCTGCAGATGTTGTATGAGGCAGAGAGGTACTTAAAGATTTAAATGCTCACTTGGGTGCTTTAAAGCAGTAATAAGAATATCAACAATGATAGAAGCTGAAATCAGTTATAACAAGAATTGCAGTATGTTTACAACCACTGCTCCAAGTTTTACAGCAGTACCACCATCTGCTCTGACACACAGTATGGTCAGTACTTGAGACCAGTTTAACTTAAAAACATGGATCCAACCCCAGCCTGGAGGTGAGAGCTTATACCTTCTGTGGAATCAGGAAAGAAATGAATGGACTTTCTGCTGTTTGGCCAGTCACTGTCAGAGATTTTGGAGTAAGAAATCCAGGCAGCAAAACCGGAGCAATTGCAGCACATTTCACCACCTTACCTTGCACATACACAGACCCCGTGGTGATCTCGTATCCGGTGCTGCAGGTATAATCCCCACAGTCATCAGGTTCTACACCACGGATGATCAGCTCAGCTACACTGCCCTTCAGCTTCACCTCGTACTTGTCACTGGGCTGAATGACCACCCCTCCTTTCCTCCACTCAACGGGAGCGTCCGGCTTGGAGATCTCACAGTGCAAAACAGCCGTTCCCCCTTCTTCAGTCTCTACGTTTGTCAGCTCTTTGTTAAACAGCACTGGCAGTACTGCGGTGGAGAAGCAACTGCATCAGTGACAGCGCCCAGAGGGGAGAAACTTCTGCTTGTGACTTCTCCACTGGGCTGTTCCCCTCTTTCTGAACCACAGTTTGCCTGCTGGCCAGAGCCAGACACTCATGGGATCAGCTGCTGGTACTGCAAAGGTGTCCAGTGCTGCTCCATAAAGTTGCCAGAGGCCACAGGGCCTCTGAAGCTCTTCACAGGGCCATGCTCACCATTCTTAGTGTGAGCACATAGAGCACAGCACCACCAATCACAGCACTGAGAGTCAGAATCCTTTAGGGTGGAAAAGACCTTTAAGATCAAGTCCAGCCACTAACCCAGTGCAGCCAAATCCACCACTAAACTACATCCCCAAGTGCCACACCTACACATTTTTTAAATATATCCAGGGATGGTGATTCCACTGCTTCTCTGGGCAGTCTGTGCCAATGCTTGGGCACCCTTTCAGTGAAGAATCATTTCTTAACACTTAATCTAAACCTCCCCTGGTGCAACTCAAGGCCATTTCCTGTTGTCTTATTGCTTGTTATTTGTGAAAATAAACCTTTACTTCACTACAACCTCCTGCCAGTAGTTGCAGAGAGTGATAACATCTCCCCCAGGCCTCCTTTCCTCCAGGTTAAAAATCCCAGTTGCTTCAGCTGGAACATGAGACTTTGGGTATTTAATCTCTGAAACCACATGCTCTGAGCAAGGGTTGGTTATGGTGACTAAACACACAATCTACAAGTGTGATCTCATCTAAAAGACAGAGAAGTCTTAGCACAAAATGAATAAAACTATAAAATCCAAAGCCACAGCCACTAGAGAAAGGCAAAGAGCCACAATTCCTGGGCTGCTCAGGCAGTAAGAGATACAATGGCTCGATTTAAAATGGACTTTTCCTAGGTATGGTGAAATACCCCAGCTTGATTTCGCAGATACAGAGTGTCAATGATAATTCCGTGATAAAATTTCCATGTGGATGTGGCACTTGGGGACATGGTTTAGTGGTGGACTTGGCAGTGTGGCGTTAATGGTTGGACTCAGTGATCTCAGAGGTCTTTTCCAAACTAAGTCACAGAATGATTTGGGTTGGGAGGGACCTTGAAGGTCACCCAGTTCCAACCTTCCACTAGACCAGGTCACTCAGAGCCCCATCCAGCCTGGCCTGGATGATTCCAGGACCCCCCTGTGAAGAATGGACACAGCGAGGGCTTCTCAGCCTCCAAACAAGCCCTGTCCTACCTTTGACGTGCAGCGAGGCCGTGGTCTGCTGGTCCCCCGAGTCACAGGTGTACTCCCCAGCATCCTGAGCCTCAGCCTCGTAGATGAAGAGCTCCGCTCGTGTCCCCTCCTGGCGGATCTCGTACTTGTCCCCGGGCTGCAGCACCGTGTCCCCTTTCCTCCACTCCACGCGGGCGTGGGGCTGCGTGAGCTCGCAGCGCAGCACGGCCGTGCGCCCTTCCTCCACCTCCTCGTTCTTCAGCCACTGCTTGAACAGCACAGGCAGGCCTGGCGAGGGCAGGTGGTGCAAAGAGAAAAAAAAAAAATGGGTGAGGCAAAAGTAGAAAATGGGGCAATGTTTTAGTTTTAAGGTATGGATAGAGCTATTCATGAAGTTCATGGACAATTCTGGCGTTTCCCTAAGGAGAGCTTCCAGGGATGCCCAGGTGAAAGCTAGAGAGAGGAGAAGGAGGAAGGGGAGTTAATCAGCAGGAAAAATTTGGGTTCTATATGAGCTACATTGCTCTCCCCATATCCCAGGCTTCTTTTCACTTTTCTTTCCTAACTAATATCAGTAATTATCACTGAAGGCCAGATAACTTTTCATCCTGGAAATAAAATTGCAGAACAGGATAAAATATAAATATATAAAAATATATTTTGTATGTATATATAATATATATTTAATGTTAGCATTTACAGAATATATTAGAAAATTAGAACCTATAGACTATATTAGAATATAGAAGATATAGACTATCTAGACTAATAGAATAATATATATGGAATAAATAGAGTAATATATATAATACATAATATACCAAATATATAAAATATAACATATGATAGAACAATATATTTATATAATAATATATAGAGACGATATATAAATCTGGGGCTATGTAGAGGATATATACTCCAAGGCTTCAGATCATGCAGTCAGGGGTCAATTACAGAATAATTAAGGCTTGAAGGGACCTCTAGAGGTCCCCCATGGATGGAGATTTCTCTACTCCTCTGGATCTCAGTTCCAATGTCTGACCACCCCTTCATTGTTAGAGGTTGGGTTTTTTCTAATCTGAATTTTTCTCGCTGCAGCTTGCACTTGTTGCCTGTCATCTCTTTACTGGACCCTTCAAGAAGTTCTGTGTCTCTCTCCTCTGCAGGTCTCCATTAGGAAGCTGCAGAGAGCAACGAGGTCCCAATTCCACCTTCTCTTCCCCAGTTATCAAACACAGCTGCCCTTGCCTCTCCTTATAATTAGAGTCGCAGAATGGTTTAAACTGCAAGGTACCTTCAAAATCATCTCATTCCCCTCCCTGCCATGGGCAGGGACAACTTCCACTATCCCAGGTTGCTCCAAGCCTCGTCCAACCTGGCCTTGGACACTGCCAGGGATCCAGGGGCAGCCACAGCTTCTCTGGGCACCCTGTGCCAGTTGTTTTACCACCTTCATTGTAAAAGATATCTTGCTTACACCTAATCTAAACTGTCCTTCTTCTAGTTTAAAACCATCACCCCTCATCCTATCACAACAGAGTTTGTCCACATACTCCATGTGCTCCAGCCCCCTGAAAAACTTGATGGATTCTGCTGCACTTGCTCCACTGATCAGTGTTTCTTTAGTACTAGAGAGCTCTAAAAATTGCTGTGTCGTCCCCTCACCACTGCTGGGCAGAGAGCAAACCATACCTTTAACCTCGACTCTGGCTGTGGTCTTGCCAGCAGCCGTGTGGCAGCTGTACTCCCCGGAATCGGCGCGGTTCAGGTCGCGGATGACCAGGGTGTGCACCCTCCCCTCCTGCTGGATGCTGCACTTGTGGCTGGAGCGGATCACGGACGTGCCCTTCTTCCACTCCACGGGGACGTCAGGCTTGGACACCTCGCAGGACAGGTGGGCAGTGCCACCCTCCTGCAGCTCCAGGTTGTGCAGCGCCTTCACAAAGGTGACCGGGGCAGCTGTGGGGAGAGGGGACCAACGCTGCTGCAGCAGCCTCACCCAGCAGCACCCCCAGGGCAGAGCTGGGTGTCTGTAGTTACATTTGGAACCAGACCGAAGAGGAACAAACAGCACAAGGCACTGGCGTGGGCCATCTTTCCAAAATCATTCTATATATCTTTAAAAAAACCCCACTTTTCAGTGCTTTCAGACTTCTTTTTTAGTATGATCTAAAAGCATCATAAGCAGGAGATTAATCCCGAGCATATTCTTGACACCCTTCAGCATTGATTCTGACACAAGATCAGCTGCTTAGTTGGACGGTCTTCAAATGATGTTAATATTAATTATTAGATCAAATAATTTCAAGGGATGTTAATATTAATCTTCACTCCATGTACAATAAAAATGACTGAAATGACTGGCTCAGATGTCATCTCTGAAATGAGATTAGCAGAATTAGATTAGCAGAATCTCCCAAAATTTCCAAGGCTCCCTCATCCCAAGCACACCTCTCCAGAAGTCAAAGCCGTGCCTGCCAGTAGCTGCTCCACCCCTCTTGCTGGGAGGCTGCTCACCTTCCACCTTCAGCTGCGCTGCTGACGAGTGCTGCCCCACTTTGAAACTGATGGAGCCACAGTCTTCCAGGGTCACCTTCCTCAGGATCAAACTGTGCCGTGTCCCCTGCACTCTGATCTCGTTCATTTCGTTGGATTGCAGGGGAACATCCCCCAGGAACCACTGGGCATCCTGAGCTGTTTCCCGGGACAGCCGGCACTCGAACACGGCGTCTTCTCCTTCATACGTGGCCACGTCCTTCAGCCTCTCCACGATGGTGGCTGCTGGCTCTTCATGGAAAGGGCAACAGAGTTTGAGATCTACTTTCAAGTGGTGCTTCCTGGGTTAAACATTTCGTTACACTCTTTCTTGACAGTGCTATGTTATTGTTGTTTGTTGAGGCTCTAAATAATAAATCTGGGAGTGTTCGGCTTGGAAGAGAATGCTTATGGGGACTTATAAAAGGAGAAAGAAGGACTTTTTATAGGAGCAGATAGTGACAGAAAAGGGGGAATGGTTCCAAACTGAAAGAGGGCAGGGTTAGCTTAGATGTTAGGAAGAAATTCTTCCCTGTGAGGGTGGGGAGGCCCTGGCACAGGTTGCCCAGAGAATCTGTGGCTGCCCCAATCCTGGAAGTGCTCAAGGCCAGGATGGATGGGGGTTGGAACAACCTGGGATAGTGGAAGGTCCTCGTCCATAGCAGAGAGCTGGAACTAAATTATCTTGAAGGTCGCTTCCAACTCAAAACATTCTGTGATTCTATGATTCTAAACTCATGGAAATAGAGATACACAGGCATATAGCAACATGTTACAGTATTACAGATGCATGATTCATGTGTGCATATGTATGATGCATATATCTATGATAGCCTGAAAAGCATGCAAGTTATATTGTGTTGTGTGTACAATAAATATTTTATATGTCTATAATCACCATCTGTGTGTTGTGAAAAAACTGTCAACAGATTTCCATGGGTGGAAATTAATTATCATTAAACCATGGATTCAGTGACTAAGGAGACCCAGTTCTTAGCCCTCTGAAGCCTCTCTCATCTCTGAGATCCCCGTGGTTCTCCTTGGGCACAGGACAACGCTTAGCAGACAAGTTACTCAATCCTGTGCCCCTGCCGCGGTGCCAAGCTCTGCCCAGCCCTTCCCCATGCAAAGCCCCACCTTTCAGGCGTACTGCTGCCGTGGTTTGCTGGTCCCCTGTGTCACAGGTGTACTCCCCAGCATCAGCTTCGCTCAGGTTGTGAATCCTCAGCTCGGCCACGGACCCCGCCTGGCGCATCTCGTATTTGTCACTGGGCCGCAGCACTGTCCCCGCCTTCTTCCACTGCACGGTGGTGTTGGATTTGGAGACCTCACAGCTCAGAGTGACGGTGCCACCTTCCTCAGCTTGTTGGTTCTGGAGCGGCTGTGTGAAGGTGACTGGAGAAGCTAAACCACAGGGGAAAAAATCATGTGTCATTGCTGACTGTGTAACTAAGCCTTGTGTTTGATCAAACTCTGGTGCCATCCCAAATTTTGTTCAAGCTCAATTCCAAAGTTATTTTAAAAGCAAAACAAGGAATTACAGAAAGTACTGGATTTCCAGGAGCTTTAAGCAGTCTGCACTCCTGAAGAATCACTGGACACTGCATACACTGCGCACCTCTAGGATTATGCTCCTTCTTGTATGAGATACAGAGTTTTGAGCATTTCAGTGCATGCATCTCCAAATGAATACCAAAACCACACCTCAAAAGCCTACTCCTGATATCCAGATTCTTGTGTATTTGAGAAAATGCATGGAGAAACATCTTTCTATAATGTCCTTTATTTGAAAACTGGACCCAGCACAGAAATGAACCCTGGAAGTCTCTGTGCTGATGTTATCATGGGTCAAGGTGGAGTCTTGATTTATGAAGTGCCATTTGTAGAAGTTTAGCTCCTCAAGTCCAGTTTCCTGGAAGAACCTTGATGGCTTCACATTTATTGGAGTTTTTATACATATATATATATCCTGGTTTATCTTTGTTTTTCCTGATCATGTCTCTCAGAAAAAGTCACCTTAATATTGTATTTGTATGAGATTAGATTGGAAAAAACCCAGATATATTGACACATTGCACCTATTTTAAAGATCTTTGGCACTAGAAGTGTTTAGGTGCCTTGCTCCTTAGCTGGAGTTGAGTGTCCAAGTTTGAACAATTTCACCTGGATCACCGTTTTTCCAGGCAGAACTATGGCTCAAAGGATGATTAAGCGGCAAAAATAGTCCTGTTCTAATTTGAGCTCCAGCCCTGGTTGTCTGAGTGACCAGAGAGAGGCTGTGGGGTCTCAGAGTGTGGAAGTAGTTACTGCACGTGGGTCTCTGCGTTTTCTGAGCTCAGAACAGCACAGGACTTCCAAAAGCAAAAGGACTTAGCTGCTTTTTGATAGCACAGTACATCTGAAGTCAAGGACAGGAGATTAAATCCTCTTGGCAGAGCCTAAGTGAGTGGAGCAGGTTTCCTATCGTAAAAAAACCCCAACACAGTCCACCTTTAACAATCAAAGTGGCTGTTGTTTNTTGAGTGGAGCAAGTTTCCTATCTTAAAATAACAATCAAAGTGGCTGTTGTTTGTTCATTTCCATTATCACAAGCGTATTTTCCAGAGTCTCCTGGTTTTAAGTGATAAACCTTTAAAGTATGGACTGCTCCCTCCTGTCTGATTTCATACTTGGAGCCTGGGGACATCACCTGAGGGCCCTTTTGCCATTTCACCTCAGCACTGGGCTGGGAGAGCTGGCAGCAGAGGACAGCTGTGTCCTCCTCCTGCACTCCCATGCTCTGCAGTTTCTCCTTAAAGACTGGAGGTGGCACTGAAATTACAAACAAAGGATGTGTTTGCTTTGTTTGCTTTGCTTTGTTTTCCAGGAACCTTTGTCTCATTTCCCTGCGGTGTTTAAGATACAGCCGAATGGTTGAGATTAAAAACGTAGTCTGACTTCAGTGTTATTTACTGAGGCGTTAAAAGAAGCTTCTAAGAGGGAAGGAGAAGGATTTTGGATGGAGAATTTCATCAAAATAATGTTTAGAGAAAGACAGAGATAGAAAAACAGATCTGAGCAACCTGATCTGGTTGAAGATGTCCCTGCTCAATGCAGGGGGATTTGACCAGATGGCTTTTAAAGGTCCCTCCAAACCCAAATTATTCTATGATTCTAAAAGGGGTAGTGGAAGCAATGAAAATTCCAGGTCTACCCATCCAAGGAGTGAAGCCAAGCTAGTAATTTCTCTAGGAACCAGTGAGCTTCAGGAAGATGGTGAAATGTCTCCTGTTTATCTGTGGTGATTGCAGTCATGGGCGCTTTGAAGCACAAGCACCCCAAAGACACGAGGGGGGAATTATGGCCTTGAATTTACTGTCAGCACAAGCAAAACATCCCCTGTTCCCACTGCTCCTGTTCCACACCCAGGGAGCCCTCACCTTTCACTGTGAGCTCTGCCGTCGACGTGTGGGGTCCCACGCGGAAAGTGATGGTGCCAATGTCCTGCTCAGTCACCTTCCTCAGGGTCAGGGTGTGGATCTTCCCCTTTTCCACTGAGATCTCGTTCATTTCGTTGTTCTGCAGAGCCACGTCCTGCAGCTTCCATTCGACGTCCCTGGCGTTCTCGTGGGAAACCTGGCACCGAAAGGTGACATCGTCCCCTTCGGACACCACCATGTCCTTGAGGCCACTCACGATGGTCACGTCAGGCTCTGCAAAGAGGCAGAAATGGGAAATGAAAGGGAAAGTGTGGATCAAATCATGGAACCATGAATAATACAGGCTGCAGTGGATTTTGGGAAGTCACCTGCTCCAGCCACTGCTAAAAGTAGGGCCAGGTTGCTCAGCACTTGTCCTTCAAGGACCTCCAAGGGTGGAGACAGCACAGCCTCTCAAATCACATTTCAAACTCTGCTTTCAGTGTACTTGGCAGCAGGACAAATGACTTTTGGCTTTATCACTTGTCCTTTTCCAGAGACGCATTTTGATTTTTTAAATTATGTTTGATATTCTAATTGGGTGAACAAGGCATGAACGCCAGATGCCAAAATCAGGATTTTAAAATTGTTCCATTTGCACTTAGACATCTTCACGGGATAACATTAAAGCCTGATCCTCTGTATTGTATTTCTGTGAACAAAATTGCATTTCCTCCATGCTGATGCTCCAAACTGGCTGCAGACCTGGCTGGCTTTGTCCTCCCAGCAGGACTCACCGGATTAATGTGAGCACAGGGGATCTGCACTGCAGTCCTGATTCTGGGACAGCTGGGCACCTGCAGATCTGTGCAAGG
Source organism: Orthonyx spaldingii (assembly GCA_013397795.1). Classification (NCBI taxonomy): domain Eukaryota; kingdom Metazoa; phylum Chordata; class Aves; order Passeriformes; family Orthonychidae; genus Orthonyx; species Orthonyx spaldingii. The sequence goes on from VZTJ01006073.1 coordinate 1,013,384, forward strand.
GTCACACAGACAACACCCAAGAGACAGAATCTCTATGTACCCCAAACCTGCTGGGGAATACCAAAGGAATCACAAAATCGCTAAGGTTGGAAAAGACCTCTAAAATCATTGAATCCAACCATTCAAAAGGCAGCCCAATCTCCCTCTGAGCAAGCACAGTGGATATTCCTACCACTGAGGTCACCATCTGCATGAAAAATGGTGCAGCTGGGTGTGAGGTGCAGGGGATCTACAACGTGGAGTGGCCTGTGGAGATGCTGCGGGTGTTTGTTCCACACCAGTGGTCCAACCTAAGCTCTGCAATGACATTAAGGGCAGATGCAGCTGCCATGTGACTGGAAGCTGGGACTGGACCATCTGTTCACTCCCATGCACGTGATCTCAAGCAAATATGCCAAGCCATGAGTCAGAGATTACAGCTGCCTTATCCTCTCCTGGCCACCAAGCCAATCTTTGCTTTGGTGCACCCACTGACCATAAGGTTTTTTTTGTGATACCCTTCCTACGCTCTGTGTTTATCACACTAACTTATTTTACATTATGTAGGTGTATATAACTCAATTATGTTGTGAAATCTTAGTTTCCTAAAGGGAAAATCTCCTTGTCCCAATAAACGGGTCTTGCCTTTCACGGTGAGTTTGGCAGAGCTGGTCTGGTCTCCAGCCTTGCAGGAATATTCTCCAGCATCCCCAGGCTCCAGGTGGTGAACACGGAGCTCCCGGAGGGTCCCATCCTGCCACATTTCATACTTGGAGCTGGAGTGCAGGAGGACTCCATCCTTCCTCCACTCCACTTCTGCTTTGCTGATGGAAATCTCGCAGCGCAGCCTGGCTGTTCCTCCCACTTCCACTTCCTCGTTCCTCAGCTGCTGCTTCAGCCGGGGTTTGATGGCTGCAAAATGAGAAATAAATAATACATGAGCTCTTTGCTTGAATGCCAGATCTGCACGACTCAGCACAAGGTATCTGGGCTGTGATGATGCAGAACAATTTCGCATTGAGTGGTTAGATTATAATAAAACCTCTTTTTTTCCCCTATAAACCAACCTATATTGTGCATATCCAGAGAATCAGAAAGTTCTCCAAATATCTTTATGTCCCATAAAATCAAGAGAATCCACATCACACATTTTATGCATCTGCTCTGCACATTGGAAACTCCAACTCACGTAAAGGTTTTGACTAAGCAAAACCTGTCACTTTCTGTTTAAATCAGTGCAAATCTGATCACTTTTACAGAAATACTCCTGATTTCAACAGCTAAATAATGCAAAGCTTTAAACTAATCTCTGATTTTTCAGCTGTCTTTTCAAGACCCAGATCATCATCAGTGAGTCCTTCCAGACGATGCACAAATGGACATTTATTCAAGCAGAGCACAGAACAGCTCAGACAACAGCTTGTCACTGATGGGAACAAGAAGGGAATATCCACAGGATGTGTGTGAGCAGCTGGAAAAACAGGAATCTCCGTGCTTGTGGTTCTTACTGAGAGACTGGTAAAGCAATCACAGGGCTCTTTCACTCACAGTTAACGCTGTGGCTGCTTTTTGGGTCAGATTCAGCCAAAAGATGTTGTTTGAAAGGTTATGGCTTAAATCAAAGCCACAGGTTCCACCCAGCTTGGAGACAAACATTTCACAGATGGTGCTGGGATGACCCTGTTTGAGCAGGGAGGTTGGGCCAGTGACCCATTCTGTGATTCTGTGATCTATCACAGACATGATTCCTGGTTTGGTTAAGCACAGCATTCTTGGGATCTTCATAGGAAATATAGCAACCTAAAAACGATTTTTTAAATGATGTGTGATTTGCTATTGATTCAAGTGAGCCAGAAAAATTGCAAAGTGCCAAAAACCATTTTGTTAGTACATCAAAATTCCCATGACATGAAAGTTCTTGCTTCTATCATATCAGAGGAAGGGGTCAGTGCACTGCACTCTGTGCTTCACAGGCTTAAACAGGAACCCTGTCCCACCAGACCCACTCCTCTGCACTCTTCTCTGTGACTGGGCACCTCTTTTCCTCATTATCTTAACTTTTGGATTAATGATATCATTCACACGGTTCCACCAACGCCTCTCTCCTCCATCCCAGGTGGATGCAATGCTAACCATTCACTCTGAGGACTGCAGTGCTCTGCTGGTCTCCCGTGTCACAAGTGTAATCAGAGGCATCCTCTGGCTCTACGTTATGAATCACAAGCTCAGCTCTGCACCCACTTAATTTAATTTCGTATTTGGCACACGGGAAGAGCTCCATGGTGCCTTTCCTCCACTCCACTGCCGCGTTATCCTTTGTCAGCTCGCACTGGAATTTCACCGCGGCTCCTTCCTCTGCCTCCTCGTCTTTGAGCTGCTTTTGGAAAAGAACTGGCAGAGCTAAAAGAGAAAAGAAAAGGATCAGCAGGATCTTTTAGTGAAGCCTGAGTCAAGTCCTGGTGAACACAGTTAGATTGACACTCGGAGAACAAGATACTCTGCTTTCCACTATGATATTCCTAGGTGGGATCCATGGTTTCTAATTTTCCTGGAGCAATTAGGAGATCTTGCTGCATCAGAAGAAGCCATCAGCACGCATAACATTTATTTCCTTTCTTCCTTAAATCCTTCCCAGCGGTGAATTTATTGAACGATTTTATCCCTCAGTTGATCTAACAACGATCTGAAGAGCAAAGAACTTCAAAACTCCATGGACAGCCTTGAGAGGTCAGGGAGGTCATTGTCTGTCTTCTTATAGGATTTGAAAGAAAATATTATTTTTAAATATTCAAACATATTGTGAACGAACACATGAAATGTCCAGATGTTATGTTAGATCATTGCTTTTTCTTTAATTTCTCCTCAGGCACAAAGCTTGAAAGTATTCCCTATTAGAACCCAAAACTCAAACACAGCACCAGAAGAACAAAGTATCATCCTCTTCCATTCTCATTAAAAATAAAAAAAATCCTAATATAGCAGATGAAAAGGAAAATATTCATAGAGAATAAGAAGACTGTACTTAAAAATATTCATATTGAAATGGTTGTTCTGCATGTTGGAGGAATCTATTCCTTTAAGACTCAGCTCACAGCACGTACCTTTCACATTCAGAGCTGCCCTGGTTTCCTGCTCCCCCGTGTCACAGCTGTATTCTCCTGTGTCTTCTAATTTGAGATTGTGTATCAAGAGCTCTACCAGGCATCCCCTCTGCCTCATTTCATATTTCTGGCTGGGCTGCAGCCCCACTCCTCCTTTCCTCCATTCCACTGCAGCAAGGGGTTTCGACAGCTCACAGCAGAACGTGGCTGTGCTTCCTTCCTCAAATTCCTTATTTTGTAAAGGTTGCTTAAATGTGATGGGCAGTGCTGCAAAATTTGAGAGGAAAACATTTCAAGAGTGTTTTAGTCCAAGAAGGATCCAGTCCTACCAATCATCCTTCAGATATGGATTGTTCTAATGATTCCATAATCCTGGGGCTGCACTCTCTGTCTTGGCAGAATCTTTCTTGAAGCACTAAGGGAACCAAAAGCTGAGGACAGACGAAGCTAGGAAAGATCTGGTCTTACGGAGTGGTCCACAGAATGGTTTGGTTTGGGATCTGAAGGAGTCAGACCTCCCTGTGGAAGAGTTTCCATGCCAACTATGGATGCTTTAGGCAAAGATCACTGGGACAACGCCTCTCTTACACAGGTCCTTGTCCCTTAACAGAGGTCTGAGAGTTTGCAATATTACACACAGAGTAATTCTGCCCCAAATAAAGCTTCTGTCATCAATATATAAAAGATCAAGTTAGCACTGATCTCCTGCTAAGAGATCACAGTGAAGCAATAAACAGGAGGGAAAATCCAGATTTCAGTTAAGGCCTTGCTCTGGATGGTAGAAGTGAAGGAAAACAGGTGTGGATTTGAGTTGTCTGCAGTCAGCATTTGTACCTGAAGTTCAAAGCCTCCAGAAACCATACAGCACATTCACATATCATAGAAATCCCTCATCCCCTGATTGATAGCTCTCTTACCATCCCAGGCAGGCATTACACCCCATTAGGCATCCCTTATGCCATCCCATATCCAGCCACACTCCCTGCACTCAGGGCAGGAGGGTTCAGCATATTTTGACATCATGATAATGTTCAAGGCCCGGCTGGTTGGGGGCCTGAGCAACCTAGGCTAGTGGAAGGTGTCTCTGCCCATGGCAGGTGATGGAAATGGATGATCTTTAAGGTCCTTTCCAACACAAACCATTCTGGGATTTGATGATTTAATTGCTTTCACACTCCAGATGCTGCAAGAAGAACCTTTCTACCTTGCCCGTGTGCCACGCCCATGAAGAATATTTATTCAGGCGTGGACCAGCAGCAAAACAAATCAATGGCTGAGGAGAACAGCAGGAAAAGCTCCTTTCACTCCACTGCTATTGAGCCAAGGGTCACCACTCTGCCTACCATGCACAGCCACCACAGCCGATGTGCGCTGCTGTCCGGAGTCACAGGTGTAAATTCCAGAATCGTCTGGTTCCAGGTCAAAAATGACCAATTCAGCAGCACAGCCCTGCTGCCTCATCTCGTATTTCAGACCAGGGTAGAGAGTGACATCCCCTTTCCTCCACTCCACCGGAGCCCTGGGTTTGGTGAGCTCACACCTCAGGGTCACTGTGCCACCTTCTTCTGCCTCGGTGTTCTGAAGCTCTTCTTTAAAAAGGGCTGGTAGGGCTATAAAATAGAAATGTGACTTGGACCTACTGCAGCTGGGGCTTGGGAAAAAGGAAACAGAGGGGAAATAAAAGCAACAAAAGAGATTTTTTTTTGCAGCTCTCTCTAAGCCTCAATGCTCTAGATTCAAACTACGAGGCTATTTCCCCAGAGAAGTAATAGGGATATCTGCAGAGCGAGAAGAAAAGGATTTCAAGAAGTTGCATTTGCCATGAAATGTATAGAAGCTTAATCTAATCTGTGATCTAAAAACGGAATAATAGTCTTCCTACTGTAAAAGTAGCCAGCATGCTATCCTGATCACCGAAGAAGTGTTCTGAAGATCAGCAGGGAATTTTAAGAGTTCAGATTCCCTCTTAAGACAGAGAGTTGCAAGAGTTCATACTCCCTCTGAGGCAGGGAATTCTAAGAGTTCAGATTCCCTCTTAAGACAGAGAGTTGCAAGAGTTCATACTCCCTCTGAGGCAGGGAATTCTAAGAGTTCAGATTCCCTCTTAAGGCAGGCCACTTGCAGGAGAGATTTTGATTATTCTGACAGCAACATACTGAAAAAATGCATTTAGTTCTGCATTGCAATTCCCATTTTCTGCCTGGCCACTCCATGAGCTGCCACAGACCAGGCTATTCTGCACACCTTATAATTTACAATCTTTTCCTTAAACAACACTAAGCCACAGTTGTTATTTTGTTTTCAGAAAATATTAGAACTTTCCCTTTTTTCCTTTTTTTTCTGGTTTTTTTACCATTGACTGTCAGCGTGGCAGTTGTCTGCTGATCTCCACACACACAGGTGTAAACTCCAGCATCCTCCTCTTCCAGCTCACGGATAATCAGCTTTGCAACAGCACCATCCTGACTCATTTCATATTTGCTGCTCTCTTTGAGCACCTCCTGCCCTTTCTTCCACTCCACCTCAGCAGGTTTTGTCAGCTCACACTGCAGAGCAGCTGTGCTGCTTTCCACAGCTTCCAGGTCCTTCAGCTCTCTCTTGAATTCTGGAGGCAGCGCTGAGGAGTAAGAGAGTTACCACAGAGAAAGTGAATTTTCTTTAAAAAGCAGCTTGGTGAGAGGTTTCATGGGGCAATACCAAGCCCTGATCCAGGTTAGTGGAACACAATGGGAAATCTCCCCCAGCTTCCCTGGACAGTGGATCAGGGCAGGGGAAGTGAGATGAACCAGCACAGCTGAGGGGCACAAACACCAACAGGGAACATTTTTCCCAATTCCACAGAAGGAGGAAGCACACAGACTCCAAAGGAACACAAAAGCCCAAGCAAACAGAGAGGGATGGGAAGAGACCGTGGCAGTAGAGATTGGGGTGGGTTTGGAGGACGCTCATCCCGAGGATTACGTTACCATGCACTGTTAAGGCAGCCGTGCTGCTCTGGTCTCCACACACACAGGAATAATCCCCACTGTCACTCAGGTCTAGGCCATGGACCACCAGCTCCACCACATGTCCCTCCTGCCTCGTGCTGTACTTGGTGCCCGGGCTGAGGACGTGCTGGCCCTTCTTCCACTGGACGCGGGCAGGGGCCTTGCTCAGCTCACAGCGCAAAGTGGCCGTTCCACCTTCTACCCCTTCCTGGCTGCTCATTTCTTCTTGGAAGAACGGAGGCACAGCTGAAGGACGCGGGTAAAACGGGTTACAAACTGAGGGTGTCTCCAGGGAGGGGCGAGGAAGGGACAGGGGAAAGTCGTGAAGGTTGTGACAGAGGAAAGTTGTGAAGGAAGGGCCACAAAGAGAGGGAAGAGAAATTAAGGTATCCTAGTGGGAATAGACATCCGAATTCTTTTAGGTTTACTCTGCCTTCCTACAGCAAAACTGAACTGTGCTCAACAGATTTACACCTGCTTTCCTCCTCAGGATAACAAAGACTACCAGCTCTGAGCTCCTTAATTCACGTGTATTGGTGTCTTCCACAAACTTCATGGCTTTGCACTCTTTTCCTACTCACAGAGCTGCCCTGCTGTGCTCTGACTGTCGATGCAGCTCCTTACTCATCCTCATTCCTTCTTCCTCGAGATATCCTTGAAAAGGCATATCCAGAACTCACAGATTCGTCTCCAGGTAAATCTCCAGGTGCTGAATTCCAGCTTGGGTTCTTGTCTCAGAATACATTTTCCCCACTTAACATAATTCTTGTACCCATTGCCAGTTGTGTCCTTGAAATAAATGTGGTGACCTTCACATAGGTCCTTCTGCTAACTAGGTGAGATAATGGGATATTCCACCTGTTTCCCAAGGCTGGATATCTCAGATCTCAAAATTAGTGTCCAGAACAGTGAGACTAAGTCAAAATATCCAGGCTAGAAAACAGGCTCAGCCCTGATTTGGCACACTTCCCATTCCAGCAGTGTTAAGCTGAAACATCAGTTTTGTTTGCCCAGCAATTTGTTCTTCCAACAAAGTAAGACCAGAAGGAGGCCACAGAAAGAATTTATTCTTTCCTTAGAAAATCAGTCTCCCAATGGAAATCTATCTTTGTACCTCAGAACAGAAGTTATGGGCACAAAGCCCAAAATAAACATAACTTAATGCAGAAGAAATAACTAACACTGCCTTATTCCCTATGTTAAAATGATTGGTATTGAGAATTCCAGAAGGGAATGGCAAAGGACAAACAGAATTGTGGTTTAGAGAATAAATGCAGGAAAGGAAAGGCCAAAGAATCATGGGGTTACGTGGTAGGAAAGGAATGGCAGAAGGGAAAGAAGAAAGGAGAGCAGGCTTGTGTTTAAAGAAAGGAAAAGGCAAAAGGAGGGCACAGAGAAATGCAGACAGGTATTTTCCAATTTCCACAGCCTGCAGGTGAGGAGGGGCAGGGAACACTTTCAAGTGATTGGAAGTTCAGTTAATAAGGATGAACAGACAGACGTGGCAATTTGAACAGCTCAGAGCAGAGGACAGAGGTTTCCAGGGAGGAAACAGGAGGCCAGGATGGCTTTACCCTGTACTGTCAGGACAGCTGTAGTCTGCTGCTCTCCACACACACAGGTGTAGTCTCCTGCATCCTCCTCAGCTATTTCATGGATCACCAGCTCTGTCTTGAGCCCTTCCTGCCTCATCTTGTATTTCCCACTCGGTCTGAGGATCCTCTGGTCCTTCCGCCACTCCACCGGAGCAGCCTTGGAGAGCTCACAGAGCAGGGAGACTTCTCCGCCTTCTTCTGCTTCCTTGTCCTTCAGCTCTTCCTTAAAGAGTGGTGGCAGAGCTGGAGGATGCAACATGGACAAAGGGACATCAGAAAACCAGAATTAAAACCCTAATTTCTTTTTCGAAATGCCTTTTGTTAAAGGCAATTTTGCCTTTGAAGTTTCTTTTTTTAAATGCCCCTCATGCCTTTTTTTTCCCAGCCTATTATAGATATTCTTAGCCATAACCAAGTTCAGAAACTCCAAAAGCATCTTTCTTCAAGTATGACATGGTTTCACTCACCCTGAGGGATCAGCTCCCTGGGTTTTTGTTGTTATTTATAGTGAAAGAGCAAAACAGAAAGACCCAGACCTCAGATCAACAGCACTCACAAATAACACTGCTGGATACAGAACTGTTTTATCCACACAAATGCCATTTTTTGGAGGCTGCTGCTGTTATTTTCTGGTTTGTTTTTATTAAACTATTACAGCCCCACCTATGTGAAAGCAGTCAGATTTCAACATAAAGCTACTTCTGGTTTTAAATTGAAGTTGGAAGGGCCATTACACCTAATAAGCATTTCAGATTCTTACTAATTGGAAACAATTTGGAAATCATAACCCAAAGAGAGCAACTTACAGGGATCAGTCTCCAGGAAAACGAACTAGTAACATTTGCTCACACAATAAAGGGGTACAGAATAGAAGCAATATACCCCAAATGCCTCAGGAAAAGTCCACGTCACAGGAAATCCAGATCTCAGGTTTCTGGAACAATCTGGAGGGGACAGATTTGGATCTCTGACCAAGTTCCTCAAGGCCAAGAAATGTTTATCCATTAAAATGGATACTCATGGATGAGAGGAGAGCAGAAATCAGGTAATGAGGTTATTAACACAAGGATTTATTTATGGGTTTATTGGGAGCTGGCAGGATAAAAAAAAGCGCAGCTTCTGTGTGTTGTTGGGTTTCTTTTTAATCCCTGACTGTCAGGGTATTCCTGATCCCTACACAGAGGTGTTGATCCCCCATCCTTCAAACCCAGGTTAGGGGTAAGAAGCTCTGGAATGACAACTGTTATCTCACTCTGCATATCTGACTTGTTTAAAGGATCTGGAATGCTCAGAGGAAACCATGGCCAGGCGGCCCAGTGAGAATCTCCTCCTCCTTCTGCTCCCCCAACCCTCAACTTCTCCTTTTCCAGCTCCTGGAGAGCAGGGGCCTGAGAGACCACAGCCGTGTGTTTTGGAGAAAACTGTGGTGGACTGAAGTGAGCCACGGGGTTGGAGCTGGAAAATGCAAATACCCAAGAAGAGGGGACTTGCACAAGAAAGAAACTTCTCATTTTCTCCTTTCAAAGGACAGATTAATAACGACTCAAAAATTCGCCATGAGCGACTCTTTCTCAGGAAGAAATGAGTTATAAATAGAATGAAGGAAGAGGAAGGGATAAAAACAAAGACAAGCCACTGACCCAGAGAACAAACAACTGAATTTCAGAACGATGTCTATCTCTAGAGAAATTTGTCAATTTTAATAAGGTCTTTTTACCATGAACTGTTAAGGTTGCTGTTGTCTTCTGGTCACCACACACACAGGTGTAATCTCCAGCATCTTTTACTTCTAGGTCATGAATGACCAGCTCTGCAGTGGTGCCAGACTGTCTCATTTGATATTTGTCACTTGCTTTGAGCACTTTGGGCCCTATTTTCCACTGCACTGGAGCTCCTTTGGTTAATTGACAACTCAGAGTGACTGATGCTCCCTCTTGGACTTCTTCATTCTTCAGCTCTTCCTTGAAAAGCACTGGCAGGGCTGGGAATGGAAAGCCAATAGAAAGTGTGTTTAAACTAAGTGATCAGCATCGTGAATTCTCAGCTGAAGTTCAAATCTGGCCAAGTCAGGGGGTTTGAGGTTGAGGTTATCACTACAACGATCTGGACAATCAAATCCAGCAGTAAGACAAGAAGTGTTGAGCTGACAGGCCAAAGCACAAGAGGCTGGATGGATTCAAGGTGGAATTTAAAGGATTTATCACAGGACAGAACATCTCAGCTGGTCTGACAGGAGCATTTCCTGCTTGCAATTCCCTTAAACCTACAACACAGCAGCGTGCCTGCAAGGAGAGACAGTCCCGTCCTCGGCTCCCTTTTCAGCAACACCAGAACAAAATTAAACAGCTGAATGAGAACTGGACACAAATTAACTCCCAGGGAAAAGCTGAGAGGTGAACACTTCACACAGCAACAAGAAAATGGACAATCATCTGCATTTACCATGGACTGTCAGAGAGGCCGTGCTGTGCTGGTCCCCACACACACAGGTGTAGTCTCCTGCATCCTGCAGCTCTAGGTCATGGATTTCCAGCTCAGCCAGGGCACCCTCCTGCCTCATGATGTATTTTTCGCTTGCCCTGAGTATTTTGTTCCCTTTCCTCCATGCCACAGCTGCAGCCTTGCTCAGCTGACAGCGCAGAGTGGCTGTTTGGCTCTCCGTGGCTTGCAGGTCCTTCAGGTCTTCTCTGAAAAGGGCTGGCAGGGCTGAAGGTCACAAAATGGACAGAGGACATTAAAAACGACACATGACACGTGGGTGACAGGAGGGATGGGGTGGTACAGAAGCAGAGAACACTTTAGGGTGGAAGCACCGTGGTTTTTCCTCATAATTCTGGGACACTGGACAAACCAATAGACAGAAGAAGAGCAGCCTGGATATAACCAGATCTTACAGAGAGTTTAAAGATTTAAAGAAACAATTCAGCCACAGGTGAACACACAACCAAAATCAACGAGCTGGCATAGAAATACACAATAATACAGATATATTTATTTTATTTTTACCATGCACTGTCAAGGCCGCTGTTGTCTCCTGTTCTCCACACACACACGCGTACTCTCCTGCGTCTTTCAATTCCACATCCTGGATAAGCAGCTTCATGACCGTGCCCTCCTGCCTCATTTTGTACTTGTCACCGGCTTTGAGCAAAGTGCTGCCCTTCCTCCACTCCACGGGGGCAGCTTTGGTCAGCTCACACCTCAGAGTGGCCGCTTGACCCTCGGTCACCTCCTCGTCCCTCAGGCTCTCCTGGATGCCTGCAGGCAGCACTGAGGATGCAACGGGAACAGGGTTAAAGGGAGCAGCAAACACAGCCTGCTGGTGGGGGCATGGGTGGGGAAGGAAAGGTGGGGAGGAGTCTTCAGGCTTGATCTCACATCTGCTTTAGGGAAGAGGTCCTAAAACCGCTTTGTACATGGAACTGGGGAAAGGGTTTTACCCCTACATCACAAAATTCATCCTCGTGGTTGTGCCACGCAAGGTCAGACTCAGAGGAGCTGAGCACAGATAGCAATGACCATGGTGATAAAAACAATTGAAACCCCAAACTCGACAATGATGGCATCCAGATGGAATTGTCATTACCATGTACTGCCAAGGAAGCTGTGGACTGCTCCTCCCCACACACACAGGTGTAATCCCCAGCATCACTCTCAGCCAGGTCGTGGATCACCAGCTCTGCAGTGACATCCTTCTGCCTCATTTTGTATTTCTCGCTGGGTTTGAGGGCCGTGTGTCCCTTTTTCCACTCCACTGGGGCGGGTTTGGTCAGCTCACAGCGCAGAGTGACTGCTCCACCCTCCTCGGCCTCCTCATCTCTCAACTCCTCTTTGAACAGAGCAGGAAGGGCTGAGAAACAGAGCAGCAAAGGTTTTCATGACAAGCAGCTCTTGACCACCAAAATAAATGATGTTCACCAATATCTATCCCTGCCTAGTTGCTGATGTGAGGATCATCTCTCAGAAGGAAGATGCTCATTTGTATCATAGATAAAAAAGGATCTTGTCATAATTTTGTAGCAAATATGAAATAAATTTGCTGATTGGTTTAGAGATGTATGAAGAATAAACAGCAAGAATGGGGAAACTTCATGTATGGTCAAAACTGCAACTTTCTCAGTATAACTCAGCCTAGAAAACTGATACAACAGACTACACCATGATCAGAAAAAAACTCTGGGAAAAAAATGAAAAAGTTTTAATCTACATTTTCAAGATGCCTTCAGACCTAGCCCAGAGCTAGGATAAGACTGAAGAGTAGAACCAGAGAGATCTCTTGAAAGTCTTTGGGTTGGAACAAAAAGCAAAGAGAAGGACAGTGGAAACAATGTGGAAATCTGCCCTAAATCCCTCACCCCAGGAAGTTCAGGTGCATCCTGGCACCCCATCCCTTTTGGAACAACAAACAGAATCATTCAGAGTGTGAGGCTGGATGGAAATGTGGCAATATGTCCTGTGGAAGCAGTAGGATGGGATGACATCCACTAAGTCTTCGGAATGGAGTGGGAACTACATTTGGATATAAAATAGCTAAGAAAGGACCTGAGAGGACAGTCTCCAACTCCTGACCCTGACCATCAAAAAGAAATAATTGAGAATAAGGATGTGGAGGATAATTGTGCAAATATTAATGTAAACAGATTAGAAGGAAGGAAAACAACAAGGGAAATGTTGCTCTGCCTCTCTTTCAGAAATATAAGTTGATGATGAGTGACACGGGGAAAGCTGAAGTGTTTAATTCGTTTTTCTTCTTTATTATTAAATGTTAGCTTTAATTAAGGAAATAATTGAAATTCTGGCTAGGACAAGAAACAAAAAAAAAAAGGATTAGAGAATATTTAAATAAATATATTCTCAAAGCACCTTGGTGTGATGAAATTTGTCCTGGAATTCTTAAGGTACAGGCACAACCAAACTCAGACATCGACAGTTACACTGGAGAAATCAAAGACAGTGGCTGATGTTCCTCAAGTATGGAAAAAACAGAAACTAAGAGATGAAAAATACATCTCAGATTGAAATACACACATTTAGTTCTTGCCATGTAAACCAAGATTCTCAAATTCCAGAGAGAAAAGAAAGAAAAATCACTTGTGTAAAATCAGTGGAGCCGATAGAGCTCCAAATGTAAATGTCTGCTTTGAAAAGAGCTGGATGTCTCCCTGACTTCCATGGTCTGAGGCTGACAGGTCTCCATTGACAAAAATGGGAATTTAGGAATGCTCTTCAATCTTGAAGCTGAATCCCATTCATAATGCTTGTCTTGGAGAAGAAAGATGGCAGAGAGAGGATCCGAGGAATTATGGTCATCTCAATTCTTTAAAAAACTCAGATTTGCCAAGAGCTTTTCTCTTCAGGAGGAGTGGACCAGGGTAATTTTTTCTAGAGAAATATTAAGCTTCCTTGACAGAAAGACACAGTAAATGTTCTACATTATTATTTTAGTGAAGCTCTTAGATTAACTTAGATATAGGTGGAATTATAGAAGGAAGGTGCTACTAATCTGAAAACCACAGTTACAGGATATTGAACTGGGCTTTACACTCACAATGAAAGAATGAGTTGAGCAGAGTTTCTCAGTACTCCAAGTTTAGGAATATTCAGCATTTTCTGTAGTGACTCGGACAATGAAATGCAAAGTTTCATTAATTTTGAAGATGATCTCAAAGTGGGAAGGGAGAAAAGGTGAAAGGGCATCTTTAAACTGGATTAAGATCTAAAAGACCTCAATGAAGCAGTGGTGAAAAAATAGGCTGCAATTCAGCAAGAGGAGGTGGAAAATACTCCATTTAGGAATGACTAACAATAAGATGGAGCAGATCTGCAATGAGGGATTTGGGGTTACAAGAGTCCATGGAGAAAATGCAAGTCCAAAACATTCAAGTCTGACGAGAATAAAGAAATCCTCATAATTAAGATGTAGAAATTCGAGTGTCACATTACTTCATGTTTCAAATTTTACAGAAATATTTCTTCATTTCTATAAAATTTGAAACAGGACATCATGACTTCAGTCAGTTCAAGAAAGAATTTTGTTGAAATAAAGAAGAACCTTCTGGCAGAAATGATGGTGACTTGAGGCTCGAGGATGGGCTAAGTGACCTGTACAAGTTCATTCCATTCTGTTTTTCATGGTTAAATTGAAAGGTCAAGACTGAAGAAATTTTCGTTTTATTGGCAAATGCACAGATGAAAAGGTCAGGGCAGTAAAGCAAAGAAATCAATTCCCTCAATTCAGACCTACTGGACTTCCAGGTGAGAAAGAAGCTGAAACTATTTCTGACTGTCCTGTGTTAACTGTGAAAATAAAGTTTCCCTCTCTTCCATGGGAAGTTTGCAGATGAATTTGGCTGAGCACTGTGAAATATTCTCCTACTCAAATGCTGAGCATTCTGCAGTGACTGAATACAAATCTACATTATTCTGCATCAGAAAAGTTGCACTGAACCAAGGGGTTTTTTGCATTATTTAAAATTGTTTGTCAAATCCTAATGCAACTTGAAATAAAACTGCTCTTTTAAGAGCTGCAAATGTTCCTGCTGCTCCATCTCTCTAGGCTTAAGTCAAAGGTGAGTAAAACAGAATTGAAAAAACAATGATGTGACATTCTTCAGCCTTTGGTGTGGTACAAAGCAATACAGTCCTGCACCAACAAGAGCAAGGAGAAGAAAACAGGGAAAATGTCAGTAAAATCAATGGAACTACAATCCTGGTTAGAATTAGATAAGAACCACAATAAAAAGAAGAAAATCTGTTATGAACAGAATTAATGATGGCAAGATTAGAGCAAGAACTGGCTGTGTGTCAGTACTGAGGCTTCCAGAGGAGGAGGGAGAAAGGCCAGACAAGAATGTCCCATTTCCGCGTTCTTTACCGTGCACGGTCAGTGCCGCCGTTGTCTTCTCCTCTCCACACACACAGCTGTACTCCCCAGCATCCCTGACCTCCAGAGCATGGACCAGCAGCTGTGCCCTGGTACCCTCCTGCCTCATTGTGTATTTTTCGCTCGGTTTGAGCACTTTGTGTTTCTTTCTCCACTCCACGGAGGCAGCCCTAGACAGCTCACACTGCAGAGTGGCTGTTCCACCTTCCGTGGCTTCTTCATCCATCAGCTCCTTCTGGAAGTGCACGGGCAGGGCTGAGGGGTTCAAAAGGAGCAGAATGTGTGACCACGGCAGCAACTCAAGTAACCATTTCATGTGGTCTGACAACCACAAGCGACAAGCAAAGCCTTTGCTAATCAATTCCATCAGGATTAATGAACACTCTGAGAACCATAAAAGAGTGGCTTTGGAAAGCTGGAAAACACCTCATTGATAAGTCAGAGAGGGTTTTTTCATGGTAAAGTCCACAGTATGAAGTGAAGAACCACATCAGTCTCAACTTCAGGCCTGCCTGACTGAGCCCTACCTTGGATATTGCCTGCTAGAATGGAAAATAAAGCCTAACCAGAGCATCTAAAATCTATGGCAATGCAAATCATCACAGAAGAAGTTAATAAATGAACTTATATCTGAGGCATCAATTTCACTTTTCCATGAAAGACCTTTAAAAGGTCCTTTCCAGCCAAATTATTCCATAATTTCACCTTAGAGTGGTCTAGAAGAACTTGATCATCAAATTATACTGAAACACTGAAAACTGTACAAAAATATCACAAATCTTCTCAGCTTTAGGACTGTGACATCTTTACAACCAACATCACAATAATGTGATTTTCCATTTCTCAGCACCTACTGCTGAACATAAACATAAAAAAATGAGTTAACACCAAGATCAATATCTGAGATTTTTGCCATGAACCTCCAGCCTGTGCCTGACACTGACCAGAATTCCCATGTCCAACCAGATATTGCTAAACTCATCAGAAACAGGACTTCACTTTCAAAGCTGACACTCTTTTTTAAAAAAACAGCTATTTGAAAACCATCTCTTTAATTTGTCACGTATTTCCTTTTTTTAAATTATTTTTACCATTCACTTTGAGCGCAGCAGTGGTTTCCTGCTCTCCGCACGAGCACGTGTAATCTCCAGCATCTGCCAGGACTAAATCACGGATCACCAGCTCAGCCATGGTGCCCTCACATCTCATGGTGAACTTGTCACTTGTCCCCAGGGCTCTGTCTCCTTTCCTCCACGCCACGGCAGCTCCGGCTTTGCTCAGCTCACAGCAGAGAGTGGCCGTGCCCTTTTCTGTGCCTTCCACGTTCTTCAGCTCTTTCTTAAAGTGTGGAGGGAGGGCTGAAGATCACAGGTGAAAGAGAGCACTTTAAAACTGAGGAAACACCATGTCTTGACTGCTCCACTGGATTAAAAATCTATAAAATGTGTTGGAATGTACAGAACCTGAGAGCAAAGGATGATTTCAGGGGCATCCCTGACTTGTGCTTTGCAAGACACCACGTTCTGCATCCCACACCGACTTGGAAATTGGTGTTGGTTTATGACAGCTCTGAGAACCATAAAAGAGTGACTCTGGACAGCTGGAAAACACCTTATTCATAAATCACAGGGTGTTTTTGATGATATGGTCATGGCATGACATGGAGAACCACACCAGTCTCAACCCCTCAACTCTCACTGGTTTGGAAATCAGTGATATATAAATATAATGCCAGTACTGGGAGGTGTGTTTTAAAGGCATTTTAAGACATAACAACAGAAAGCTGATCCTGAGATTTCAAGGAACTATGCACAGCTCTTTCGTAAAACCAGATTAAGAATTAAAATGAACACCACGATGTTTAAAATTAAAATTTCATAACTTTTCAATTTCATTCAAGAAAAACAAGTGAAATCTCAGTGATATGCCCTAAAGAAATTGAAGAGTGAAAATACTCCAAAGTGCTATTTCTGACTTCATCAACCTTTCCATTTTCTGCTTCCAGATTCCATCAACGGGGAAGAGCAGGGACTGAAAAGACTCTGTGATGCTGTTTATCAGTCCCAAAGGAAGGGCTTTCAGTGGAAGATATTCCCAGTGGTTGGAACAGCTGCCATAACATTTTAAAATAACAGAAGGGATCAAGAGCAGATTGTGATCCCACATAAGGATCACAGACGACAATGCAGAAAATTCCTATTAACCCAGATATTTTACCATGCACTGTCAGGGAAGCCGTGGTTGTCTTGTCTCCACACACACAGGTGTAATCTCCTGCATCTCCTTCCTCCAGGCTGTGGATTGTCAGCTCAGCAGTGGTGTCCTTCAGCCTCATTTTGTACTTCTCACTAGGTCTGAGCACCTCCTGCCCCCTCCTCCACTGCACCGGGGCGGGTTTGCTCAGCTCACACTGCAGAACTGCCGTCCTGGTCTCCGTGCCTTCCACATTGACAAGATCTCTTTTGAACAGTGCAGGTAGAGCTATGGGGTGTAATACAAACAGAGAGGACATCAAATCCATTCACCAGACCTTGGGGAACTCAGGGCTGGGTCCTGTGACCAGTCCTTCACCATTACAGGAAAACAAATCAGTCTGGAAAACTGCCTTTAATAGAAATCTGCTGCAGGATGCCACCGGGGTAATTTCCACCATGAGCTGTTTCTAACATTGACTTGTCCATGTTCATCACTTCCCAGCTGATTCCAATACTCCTCTCTACCTGTTTCACTCTGAAATCCTCTATTTTGAATGTTAACGACCTGAACTTTGATTAAAAGTCCTCAGCCAGGGTGCCAGCACTGGTATCTGGAGATCCCTGCCTTTCCTAACATCATAATTTACATTTCTGATTCAGAAATAAAAATAGCAATATAGCTTCAGGTGCACCTTCGACACAAAATTTCAAAGGATGTAATGACACTAATATCAGAATTACAGAGTTTTTTAGCAGCATTCAACAAGTTGTCTTATGACGTGCCACTAAAATAAAAAGCAAGTGACTTGCATAGGGATGAAAATGATAGATCAAAAGAGGGGAGGAACAGAAATTCCTCCAGCTGGGAGAAAGAAGAGGAAGAAAAAGTGTGCTGAAAATCTGGGAGAATAGTTTTGCTTCCTCATTTTCCCCCTGTCCTTGGTAGCTTTTTATCCGTAAGAGATATCTTAAATAAAAGCTGTTCTTTCATCTATGGGCGCTGTACATGAACTGCTCCTTCTCGGGGGGCAACCAGAGCTTGTCACCATTCACCATGGCAGAGACAGGAACACCATTTCCCCCACTATTCCCTAAGTCAGGACCTGCAGATTAATGCTGAAGGGTGGGGATTTCTTTAAGTACCATTTCCTCAGCAGAATATACCAGAATATACCACACTCCTGCAAGAGAGGAGGGCGGTCACTCATTCCTGCATGGAAAAACCTCTCACTGACTGAGCTCAGCAGATTTAAAGAACTTTCCTTCAGGTTAAGTATGAAAATCCACTGGTGTCAGGGAGACACAACTGCAAACCCCCTGAGAACAATCTCGCTGCCGGAGGTCTGCTCACTTTTGCTCTCTGAGATGAGAAATTCTCACAACACTTTTTTACTCTGATACAAGGCCATCAGTTTCAAACTGACAGACAGCGGGAGACGGGATGAAACAGCACCAGCAAACTGAGAAAATGCTGCAGAATCAAAACACCAAAGCAAATGGGAAGGAGAGAGAGAAAAGGGATGTCCTTGAGGTACAGCTATCCCAACGGAGAACGGCTTTTTTACCATGGACTGTCAAGACAGCCGACGTCTTCTGATCTCCACACACACAGGTGTACTCTCCTGTATCTGCCACCTCCAGGTTTCGGATCAGCAGCTCTGCAGCCGTGTCTTCTTGTCTCATCCTGTACTTTTCACTTGGTTTGAGTGCCTTGTCCCCTTTTTTCCACTCCACCGGGACGCCGACCTTGCTCAGCTCGCAGTGCAGAGTGGCTGTTGCACCGTCTGTGGCCTCCCTGTTCTTCAACCCTTCCTTGAAAAATGCAGGCAAAGCTGAAGGACAGCAATACCAGCAGTGAGATGTAGCGCTCCAAAGAGTTAAAATTACGTTTAAGTTTCCTTTTCCCTCTTATCTTGAACTGATTTATCAACACAAGAACAGAGATTCTCAAGGGTCTCTGTGAATCAGCTTTGGGGAAGAAATGTCATCACCAGGAGAAGATTTAATGCTTGCTGTAATCCATAGGGGTATTTTACATGTTCTTGGAGTCACAAATCAATACAAATAGAAGTAGAAACCCCATTTTTTTCCCTGTGAAATTTCAATCAAAAAGAAAAAACACCGATTTGAAATTTCTGGAAAGAAAATGGTTTTCTTATGACATTTTAAACCACAATGGGAGGATGTTTGCTATGTTTCCACATACTTAAGCAAACAGAGAGACATTTTGCATTTAAAAAAATGAAACAGTGAGGTTTCATTTTAAATGTCAGTTTGAAATGAAATTGTTCATTTCAATACATGGTGGGAAAACAAGCATTTTCACCGGAACTGACATAGCCTTTCAAAGATGTCAGGTTCAGTAAAAATCAAAGTTCTCCCTGAGAATGGTTGTCCCTTAGAAGTTCTGGGCTTGTTTTACAGAGAACACCAACTGAATTCCATGACAACTGGAGTTGTATAAAACTATAAGTATAAAAACACTTTGTTGTCTCAGCAATGGAGTATGGGCATAAGATTCCATGGAATAACCTAACCTTTTGGAATTCTATGAAATCTTAAAATCCCTAAGACATAATCCCTTTAAAGCAACGCAAATTTTGCCTTGAGCATAATGGGGGGAGTCCAATAAATGACCTTTGAAGGGAGAAGCAAAATGATGGTCCCTAATTAAAACAGTGGCAGCAACCCTGGTTGCCTTGCTCTGACTTGAAGACCGATATCCCTCTTGTGCCAAATATTCCAGCTGCACGGATGCCACTGGATGCACTTCACTGGCATCAGTGAGCTGTGGATAAAGGCCTGGCAGAAGGAGGAGATGGGAGTGTAACCAGGGGTCTGCCCAAAGGAACAGAGAAATCGGGGTAGTTACTTTCAGGGTGTGCCTTGTTTTGTTTGTTTTACCATGAACTGTCAAAACTGCCATGGTCTGCTGGTCTCCACACACACAGGAATAATTCCCAGCATCCGCCGTGTCCAGGTTTTGGATTATAAGCTCAGCCAAGACACCTTCCCGCTTCATTTTGTATTTGTCACTCGACTTGAGGGTCTTGAAGCCCTTCTTCCACTCCACGTTAGCAGCAGCCTTGTTCAGCTCACAGTGCAGGGAGACACTTTTACCCTCGGTGGCTTCTCTGTCCGTGAGTCCCTTGGTGAAAAGAGCAGGCAGGACTGCAGAGCAAACACGGACACGGCATCAACCCTGGGCAAGCCTGACTCACCCCTAATCCCTCTCTTATCTCCCTGGATCCACCAGCCCTTCTTGGTCTCCTCCAGGATTTTGTTCCTCTACAATTTTTCTCCAACCTCTAGCCCTTCAAAAGATAATTCAGTCTGATTTTGGTTTTTTCTGTCCTCACACTTTAAAACTTCCATTAAAATCAAGTCTATCTGCAAACATAGCTGACAATCCAACTACCCTTGACTTTATACAGTGTAAAATCAAAGACAAAGTTAGAGGCCATATTTCAATAAGAGACTCAGAGCATTTTGCTTCCCTTGAGAAAAGCAGGAGTTCTACAGAAGGGCCTGATTCATGGCACTGTCAGAATTTTCATAAATACGAGTCCCTTAAAGCAGAGCAGTTGCAAACATGCTGTCAGTTTCCTGCAGAAATAAAATATTTGCTTGGGAAATATTAAGCCAAAATTGGTAAAAAAGAGCTGGGAATAGCAGGAGCATAAAAAGCCTGTTTTTTTATTAAGATTGTCCTTGTGTAGCATTGATGAAAACTTGTTTCTCTTAGGAGCAACAAGTGTCACAGTCTAAGTCACAAAAAGTAAATATTATTCCCACTTTTAGGTCAGTTCCTAGGGGAAAACTTCTAAACAAGCAGCTATTCTGGACTAGGGAGGTGGTGTTGAGTTGGGAACCTGTTCTCCACTTGTCATTTGACTAAAGCATCTTGGAAGCACATCAAGAGGGTATCGGGTGAAAGGAAAAAGCAAAGGAAGAAAGGACAGGAAAATTAACCAGCAGAAAGGAGGACTGGAAGTACACAAGGATCAGAGGAAGCAGAAGTAAGAGAGGAAGAGATCTTGGAATTACACAGGTTGACTTGAGACATGTGCTGAGAATTTCTTTTTTACCATTTACTGTCAGAGCAGCCGTAGTCTGTCGGTCTCCACACACACAGCTGTAATCCCCAGCATCCGCCAAATCCAAATCCTGGATTGTCAGCTCCACAAAGGGACCTTCCTGCTCTATTTTGTACTTTTCACTTGGCTTGAGCACCATATTCCCCTTTTTCCACTCAACTGGGGCTGATTTGCTCAGTTTGCAGTGCAAAGTGACTGCCTCGCCCTCTGTAGCTTCCTTGTTCATCAATTCTTCTTGGAAGAGGATGGGCAAGGCTGAAGAATGCAATACCAAGAGAGAAGGAATCAGCAGC
Source organism: Orthonyx spaldingii (assembly GCA_013397795.1). Lineage (NCBI taxonomy): Eukaryota > Metazoa > Chordata > Aves > Passeriformes > Orthonychidae > Orthonyx > Orthonyx spaldingii. The sequence goes on from VZTJ01006073.1 coordinate 1,034,514, forward strand.
AGAATGAAACGAACTGTATTTACTGGGCTGTAGTGTGTACATTCAATCAAAAATGCTCTGTTTCTAGGTGGGTACTCTCGAAAGGGAGGGGTAAAACCTCCTAGAGAGAAATAAATTAATGTGTAACATGTAGGTGCTGTCTAAAGGCAAAAAAAGCACAAGGGAATATTCTCTGATAGGGTGACTCTGGCACCACAGAGCCAAGAACGTGGCACCTCTAAGAAATCACACTGAGCAAGCCTTGGTTGACCAGGAAATGCTGCCAAATGTGCTATGTTTGGGGCTTAAAGAGAAACGTGGGTAGGAGGGTTACCATTCACTCTCAGAGCAGCTGTGGTCTCCTGCTCTCCACACACGCAGGTGTAGCTCCCAGCATCCGTCAGCTCCAGGTCTTGGATAACCAGCTCAACAAAGCGCCCTTCCCGTCTCATTTTGTATTTCCCGTTTGGCAGCAGCGCCTTCCCGTCCTTTCTCCACTGGACAGGGCTGCCCGGGCGGCTCAGCTCGCACTGCAGCGTCGCCGTCCCGCTCTCCGTGGCCTCCTCGTTCCTCAGCTCTTGCTTGAAACGGACTGGCAGGGCTGAGAGATGCAGAAGGAAAAGGGATTGCCACCCTAGACCCTGCTCAGAGGCTGAATCATAATTTATTATGTGCCTACCTAAGCTTTACTCCAACACCCTTGTCTTTAAAGACATCCTGTCTTTTTTTTTTTAATGGACGGTAAAAGAAATTCTCTGTTAAATTGTTCTGTGGGAATCAAAAAAACCTCATTCTCATCATTAAACATGATGAACCCTCTGAAACAGGAAATCCCAAGAAATCTTATGTTTCCATGCTAATGCAGGAAAACACACGTGTGGGACAGCATCCTTCACTCGAGGGAAGGTAAGAAGACAACACACACACACATCCAACATGGGGTATAATGAAATGGAGACTGGGGACAGGAGTGACACGAGAAAGTTGATGGAAGAAAGCTGTGGAAGCAGGACATGAAGGAAGTTGTTGTGAGGGAACGCACAGAGAGGAGGAGGGAAGAGGTGAACAAAAAACATTCCAGAGTTTCACAGGTTATTTCTGCCTTTTTACCATTCACTGACAAGGCTGCTGTGGTTTTTTGGTTCCCCACTAGACACGAATAGTCTCCAGCATCCTTTGGCTCCAGGTCGTGGATCAGCAGCTCAGCCACGGTGCCCTCCTGCCTCATCTTGTACTTGTTACTCGGCCGGAGAAGAGTTTGCCCCTTCCTCCACTCCACGGGGGCCTCTGTGCCCAGCTGGCACCGCAGGGTGGCTGCCCCACCTTCCACAGCTTCCACGGGCTTCAGCTCCTCTTTGAAGAGCACGGGCACAGCTGAGGAGTGAAGCATTCTCAGTTTACTTCAGGCACATCGTCACCACCTGGTGACCTCGCAGGGGGACTTAAAGCCCAAACAAATTCAAATTCTCTTGGCGCACACTGCAAAGAAGCTCTGACTTACCGGCACTTCCAGGACTCTGCTGATATTTACAACAGCACAAGAAGAGTTTCAGATCAAATAAAAAAAGAACAATTATTTCCCAATAATTAGAACACCAAGGTAATTACCCTTCTGCTGCCCAAAGTTGTTGGTCACAGAGGTGTAAAATCTTGTTGAGAAAGTGTGGAGAAGAATGGAATATTCTTTAATAAAAGGTGTAGCTGAGGCCCTTCTTACCTCTTGGCTTAGAGCTTGGACAGTCACCTCTACCCAAAGCAAAAGAGAAATTTCATAGGGAAGAAAAAATATTTTGTTATCAGATACCTTTGATGGATATGTTATATCATGAAGTTCTCACCCCGGAAAACAAAGAACAATAAGGGACCCAGCCAGAGCTGCCTTGTGTTTGTGCTGCTCCCTGTTTTCCTGAACACGCTGTAAGTGTCCAGGGGTAGCAGGACCATGGCAAGAACAACAACAAATGGTCACAAGCAGGTGTCTCATTCCTACCATGGATTTTGACTTGGGCTGTGGTCTGCTGGTCTCCAGTGTCACAGGTGTATCTTCCCGCATCTTCTGGCTCTGCATTATGAATCACCAGCTCTGCCACTGTCCCCTTCTGCTTCATTTCATATTTGGCACTTGCCTGGAGCGTGGCTTCTTCCTTCTTCCACACCACGGTGGCATCAGCTTTTGTGAGTTCACAGCGCAAGGAGACGGATTTCCCTTCTTCCACATCCGTGTTCTCCAGGGCTTGTTTGAAAAGGACAGGCACAGCTGGAACACAGAGCCAGGGGTTAGGACAGGCTCTCTTGACCTGCTCTACATCAAGACCCCCCATGAGACCCGTCCCCTCTTAAATCCAGGCCTTTTCCAAGTGAGCAGAGCAGCCCTAGACCCTCCCTTGGCCATGTGGCAGCAAGGAGGTTCTGCCAGGGAGCAGGAATAAATCTCTCCCTCAGATGTCATCATCTCACTGTTTCTTTCATTTTTAATAAGGACCCTTTCACAGTCCTCCAAGCATCATCACCTAATGAATTTCCTGCTCCTGCAGGGCTCAGACATTCATATTCTACATTTCTCCTGCTTTCTGCTCCAGCACATACTCCTTCTGCTATAACACTAAAGATACTGTATTTGGGGAGTGCAGATGGCACCCAAGGGTCTTTGAAAAGGATGTTTTGGAAAGCCTGGAGGTCTAAACATTAATCACTTATCCACCTGCAATTTTCAGGGTCTGAACTTATGTTTTCACATCCTTATGCTCCAGTACTACTGGTCTCCATCTCTAACTCCAGTTTTAATCACAGCCATGTAAACCAGCTGATGGGACAGGAATTACAGCACAGAGAAAATTAATCCTCTGCACTTCACTTAATTGGTTTTTTTTCCCAGTGGGCAGTTACAGATTTAAAACCCCAAACACAGCATATGAGATCACATGAACGAAATACATTCAGGTGTGCAATATTACCTTTAAATTTTACTTATGTGTACTTTACTTTACCTTTGTGGCACTGCTACAAAAAAAATGAAGTGTTATGTGATTTATTTTTGTTTAATACCTCTATTAAGTGCTCAATTAAGTGTGGCAATGTCTCAAACTATACCCACCATTCACTTTGACCCGAGCAGTGGTTTTCAGTTCCCCAGCGCTGCAGGTGTAGTCCCCAGCATCTACAGATTTCACATCTCGAATTATGAGCTCTGCCACCGTCCCATGCTGCTTAAATTCATACTTCTCACTGGCATAGAGAACAGTGTCTCCCTTCATCCACTTCACCGGGGTACCAGGTTTGCTGAGCTCACAGGTCAGCCTGACCTGCTTTCCTTCTTTGGCTTCTTCGTTTTGGAGCTCTTGTTTGAAAAGAACTGGTTTTTCTGAAAAAAGGAATAACACAAATGTTGAAAGAAACATGTGAGGTTGGAAATCACTTTTCCTTTTTAGTAACAGGCTTCGTTTTTGAGACAGAAAACCGCAGGAATGGAAAAACACTAGCGAAGAGTAAATGGATTCTGACATCTGACATCTGGCTGCCAGCACTTTGCAGCAGCAGCAAAAAAAACTTGAGGCCAGATGCTTATTTTCCTTTTAGCCACTATCTGCACTGTTGAAGATGCTGCTGCTCTTACTGCTTTCATTATTGACATCAGTGGCAGACGCTGCACTGCAATTAATGACACAAACTGTGCTGCAGGTGGGGGCTCAGAGCTGGACCAGCGGCACAAAAAACATGAACTCCACTGAGGTCAACTCACACACAACACAGAGGACACAGAGGAATGGCAAAGCACTTTCTGTCGTGACCAGCAGTATTGATTTATCATCATAAAAAACCCCTACAGTGTATTTTTTATCCAGCACGAACACAGACTTAAAACCAGAGCGAACACAGACTTAAAACCAGCACAGAGCAAACACAGAGAAGGAAGCACAGCTGCACGTGACGGGGTCCCCATGGAGAGTCCCCTGCAGGCTCTGTCACAGCCTGGGATTCAAGGCTTTGAGGTGAGCTAGTGCAGGGGAGGCACTTTTTTGGAAAAAACTCAGGTGAAATGTTCAGATAAGGAAAAAAAAAATTCTTCTTGAATTCTGCTGTCTTCTGAATATGCAAGTCAGCTACTGACCTGTGATACACTTAACCTGTGGCTGTTGCAAAACTACAGCCTGTGATCCTGTTCCCCTCTTACCTCTAGTTTGGGACACCCAGTGTCACATGACTACTGAATTTCTACTTTCTGTTTTTGCATTCTGCTGTTCTGATGGTACCCTGACAGAAAAAGGACAGTTCCAACAGTGCAATTTCTTGTAGACATCCATGACTTGACTCCTTGACCTGAATCCACGTGTTTAAGTCCTACATCCACCCACAGCCTTCTCTGTGAGGGGAAAAATGGGGCTGTTGTGGGAAATTACAAACGTGGTTCTTCTCTAACAGAAAATGGTTCATCCAGGTCCTACTGTAGTCAACACAGGTCTTTGTTTTGTGTGGAATGGATATTGGGAAAATATCCTCGTGCTACAGAAACACAGAAAATCAGGATCATTAACCACCAGCTCTTCACTGCATCATCAAGATCTTCTCTTTCTTGTATAGCCTCAAGTTGGTTCTTTGGGCTCTAGAAAAATCCTGTGAGCAGCTTGTTCTCCCACTCCATGCTCTGGGGTTCAGCTTGACCATTCCAACAACCCAAATGCTTTTTTTTTTGGTTCCTATTTGTGACAGCACAGAACCTCTTTTCTCATGAGAAAATCTTTCTGTTTATGGTAAACACAAGATAAGGTGTTCAGCGCTCCCTTGGAACAGGCAGTGAATGCCTGTGGCCAACCAGCCCCAGGGGGCGGAGGGCTGTGGCCAGTCCCAGTGAGCGTTCATTTTGTATATAAAGCTGCATTTAAATAAATAATTCCCTTTTCTCAGCAATCTCTCTCGTGTGCCTCTTGTTTCGACATCGGCTCAACAGCGACATCCATTGACTTCGCTAATCCAGGTGCAGCTTCTGATCAGTCCATCCCAAGTATTGGACACCAGCTGCACACAGGACATTCCCTGCTCTGGCTAAACACAGCCTGTGCCCGTAGAAACCTCCCTGTACCTGCTCAAACCTGCCCAGGGCAGTGATTTAACTCAGAGACAGAGCTCCTCCTAAACCTGGAGCTGGGACAGTGACTTAGGAGCAATTATAAGGTGATATTTGGTGAGCCTGGTTGTGACATGGGTCAGACCCAACTCATACCCTATTCAGAGTTAAAAGACTCATCTAAGAAGTGAACTTTTGATTTAGCTCAGACAACAGCCCTTCAGATCATAGACTCATAGAACACTTTGGGTTGGAAGGGACTTTTAAAGCTCATTTATTCCAACCCCCCTGCCATGACCAGGGACATCTTCAACCAGACCAGGCTGCTCAGAACCCCGTGACCTTGAATGTTTCCAGGGATGGAGCATCCAACACTTCTCTGGGCAACCTCTTCTAGTGTTTTACTACCCTCATTGTAACAAACTTCTTCCTTTCATCTAACACTAAATCTCTTTTAGTTTAAACCATCTCCTCTGGTCCTATCAAACAGGAGAGCACCCTCTGCCCGATGATGCTCTTTGGGTGCATTGCTCTGAATAAATCCAGCTGCCTAAAGCAATTGCACAGACAAATGTGGGGGTGTGAGTTCCCTCCTTGGAGAGAGCCATCGCTGGAGACAGCTCCAGGAGGCGATCCACCCTTTCTGTGGATTACCCTCAGCCCAGGGTGTTCTCCCACTGCTCTCTTTTGGGGGTTTGGAATGAGGTGATCGCTAATGTACCTTCCAACCCAAAGCATTCTAGAATTCCATGATTCTCAGAGGCACTTAAGTTTCTCAGAGCTGGAGCCGGGTCAGATGAAGGATTTTCCTGTTTCACATCCTGTCACCTCTCCGGCTGCTGCTCCAGATGACTTGATGAGAACACCTCAGTGCACGACACCAGCTTCCTCTTCAGTGTAGTCTCATGTTTTTATCATTTCAATTAACTACTCTGAGCTCGGTGTTAGGACTCAAACCATCACTCCAAAAGCTCTTACCCCTGACAGTAATAACTGCACTACTTTTGGCTGTTCCAGCCTCACACTCACATCTGTCACTGTCTCTTTCTTCTGCCCTGTGAATGACAAGCTTGGCTTCAAACCCTGACTGCCTGATGTTATATTTGGAAGAATTCCTAAGGCTCTTCCCATCTTTGTACCACTTCTCAGGGCTGTCTGATCTGGAGGCTTCACCATCAAGGCTCTCATCCTCTCCCTCAGTGACTTCAGTGTCAACCAGCTCCTTTGTGAAGACGCAGGGCTTCTCCAGACTCATACAAAAACCATCTGAGATGGTTCAGAAGAGGTGTGGATTCTCAGATCACAAGTAATCTTTGAGATTTGGATCCAGGATTGCTTGTATCAAAGCTATAGGTCAGGGTTAGTAGCAAATAATTTGGTGTTCATGACTATAAAGGCACTCAGGAAGGCACCAGTGATTTCATAAAATGTTGTTTAAATACCTAATGATATCTGGGAGAAACTGAGAAGAAAATATCTCTGCTGAAGAATGTAAATAATTAGCCTTTTGCAAATAAAACATTTCATTTTTGCCTCAGGGACAAAAGAAATACATTTGCATTTCTGTAGCTTGGCAAAATTTGGGCAAATTTTCAAATTTTGTAAAAAGAAAAGTTCTTTGAAATAAATGTGGTTATTCTTGAAAAATGAGATTATGATCTGACACGGAGGAGACTGCGTGTTTTACATCCCTGGGCAACGAGAAATATTTATATTTCCAGTAAGGAAACATCTCTCTAATCCCACATTCTTGGGCTGTCTGGCATTCATTTTATTCCTTTGCTACCAAACACTTCAGTTTTAACTCAGTTTAACTTCTCAAGAGAAAACAGTCCACTGTCAACAATGAAGAGCAGGGAACACATGCAACGTTGCCTTTCAAACAATGAAAACTGAATTTAAAACTTACTGGTTGCACTTTTTTTTTTTTTATTGAATTAATTGATTTCTCCTCATGAATCATCCCCTTATCAGCTTGAGGAAAAACTGAACGAGGCATCACTGCATTATAACATTCTCATCTAAATCCAATAAACACTCCAAGAGTTGTCCAGGATTACAAAGTGTTCATTCTCCAGCTGTAATTTCATTATATAATTAATGCTATTTTTGAACATACACAGATATACAACGATGGTGCTGAATTTTTAACGTTTTTGTTCCTTTTTTTTTTTCCACCTACCCACATTAACCCCACTTATTTCTACTCATCATTTCCTCTCCTGCAGCCGTGAGGATTGATTTACCTTTAACAACCAAACTGGCAGATGTTTTCTTATCACCAGCTTCAAATGTAATGACCCCCGAGTCCTTCAGCGAGAGCTTTTTCAGCGTTAGCAGGTGATATCCACCAGGCTGGGACTGGATCTCATTAAGTTCATTGGTATGGAGTGGGGTTTTATCCAAAAACCACTGCACTCTGCTACAGTCTACGGGAGAGATTCTGCACTTGAACATGGCAGATTCTCCTTCTAACACAGTGACATCCTCCAGGTCTTCTGTTATTAGCACTTTCTGGCCTGAAAGGAACATAAATACATCAATTACTGGAATCTTCAGCTTCTGGCATGAAAATTGACACGGAAAACTCCCAAGATTTCCCACGTGAGCATTTCAAGAAAGAAATACGTTCGTGACAGAGAAGACTGAAACGGAATTCCCCTGACATTGACCACAAAAGCCACTCACAGGAAGATGATATATACAGGACACACACCAATATAGGGTGAAGACAACTTTAAAGCATCAGGAAACAAAAAGCAGAACAAGTAGCCAGTACAATGCAGATCCAGGGTTATAAAACTCCCCCTAATGAAATCCCTGAAAAGGTTGGAAGGATGAGTCTTTGGCAGCATTATTGGGCTCTAAACATCACCAAGAGATAATTCCTCCCTTGACAACCTCCCTGATTTTCTAGAGAAAAAATAACTTGGTTTCTATGGGATAGGACCACTGAGCCCACACCTTCTTCATGTTCAGTCCAACCATAAACACAGCAGGAAATGGAGAAAATTTCTGAGTATGGCTTTGGTGAAAAGAAACAAAACATCTGCCCTGAAAACCTGCCTGTATAGATATCTATTTATTTTTAGTCAGGGGTGTGTCTAAATATAAATACATATATAAAGATAAACCTCACTATAAATATATATAAAATAAGGTTATCACTGCATACAAAAATATCTCTGATGTTCCTCCCACCTATAAAAGCAGCACAGAGATGTTTTACTTTGATGTTCGTGACAGATAAGTGTATTTTCCACTCAGAAAAGCTGGTGTTAAAAACCTCAGAGTGAATTCAGACAGCTCAGAGCCTGAGGTTATGATGGGAATTAAATTCCTTTGTTTCTCAAGGCTGCTCTAGCAGATGATCAGAGCAGGAGTCTGACTTTACCCCCTTGTCTTTAATAACTATAATAATTAGCAAGGGGATGCTGCTGCTACACCTCCATCTGACTACTCTTGAATCATTTCTCCAGAGGGCAGGGACAGATGGGATATTGGGAAGAAATTCTTCCCTGTGAGGGTGGGGAGGCCCTGGCACAGGGTGCCCAGAGAAGCTGTGGCTGCCCCTGGATCCCTGGCAGTGTCCAAGGCCAGGTTGGATGGGGCTGGGAGCATCAAGGACATGGAAAAAAGGCTGGAGGCAGAATAGTTCTCCCTCATCCAACACAGGCACGGTGAATCACATCCATTTTATGTTCACAAGGGAACACCAATCTCTCCTCACATGAGCCTTTGCAGGGTTTAAACCCCACCCAAAGCACTCCAGGTGTAATTGCTTCAAACTGCTCTGCATGTCCAGCTCCACATTCCCATATTTTGGCCACGTGTTCCTGACACCATGAGAGAGACAGAACCAGAAACCAGTGGCTCTGCTGCCCTGCTGAGATACAGCTCTGCCTGTGCATGTTTCCCATGGCAGAGAAGGGATGTACAGCCACATTCCTCTCACTCATACCTTGCACAGTTAGCTTGGCTCTGGACTGGGCGTCCCCAATGTCACAGCTGTAAGTGTCGCTGTCACTTTTCTCCAAGTTCTTTATGGTCAGCTGGAGGACTTCTCCTTTCTGTGTGATCTCGTATTTCCTGCCAACCCTGAGCTCAGCGATGCCTTTCCTCCAGACCACAGAGGATGCAGCTCTCCCAGTCTGGCACACAAAAACTGCAGTTCCGCTTTCGTCCACTTTCAGGTCTGAGAGTTCCTTGACAAAATAATTAGGTTTTTCTGGAAGGAAAAAAAAAGAAATTAAATAAATCTTAAAAAAGGACAGAGACAGGTTTGTTGCCCAAACTAATCCTGAGCATCCAGAGTGGTTTTGGATCCCCTCTGTCCCCACTTGTAGAATGATCAAGTAAATAATCATAGAATCATTTAGATTGAAAAAGACCTTGAAGATCACCAGGTCTAACTATTAACTTATTTAAACCATGTCCCCAATAACCACATCTACACATCTTTGAAATCCCTCCAGTGGTGGTGACTCCACCACCTCCCTGGGAATCCTGTTCCAGTGACTGACCACCCTTTCCATGAAGAAAATTCCTCCTAATATCCAATCTAAACCTTGAGGACATTTCCTCCCATCCTATCAGATGAAATGCTTCTAAGAAGACCACCAGGTCACAGGAGGTGAAATATCTCCAGGAAAGTTTAATGGCATGGTCCAGGTTTGGTGAGGTCTCCTCTTGCAGACAGTTTTCATCATTCATATTCAAAATAGAATAATTCAAATTGTCAGTTTTGATTGGCTTGTTACAGAGCCCATAAGACTGTTCAGTATCCACAAGGTGTTTTTTCATATCTTATTTTTTTAAGCTTATAAGCAATGATGTTTTTTGAAAACCAAAGATTGATTCTGCCCGGGGAGATGGAGGAGAAGAAATCTCCCATGGTTGTAGGTATTTAGCCCAAATTCTGCACCCTCCAACTGACCTTGCACTGTGATCCTGGCTGTTGTTTTAGAGCTCTCTGTCTCACAGGTGTATTCCCCGCTGTCCTTGACCGTGGAGTCACGGATGATGAGAATGGCCCGTGTTCCCTCTTGCTGCAGGTCGTATTTCTGGCTTCTCCGGATTGCTTTGCCATCCTTGTACCACCTGATGTTCACATCAGCTTTGGACAATTCACAGCTCAGGCTGATGTCCTGCCCTGCTGGAGATGTTTTATCCTCCAGCTGTTTTGTAACCTCAGTAGGTTTCTCTGCAGAGGGAAAAAAAAAAGGACTTTTGAATGAAAATCATCTCTATAGGGTTGGGGTTTTTGCAATTCAAATCATAGAATCCCAGAATGGTTTGGGTTGGAAGGGACCTCAAAGATCATCTCATTCCACCCTCTGCCATGGGCAGGGACACCTTCCATTATATCCCAGGTTGCTCCAAGCCCCGTCCAACCTGGCCTTGGACACTTCCAGGGATCCAGGGGCAGACACAGCTTCTCTGGGCACCCTGTGCCAGGACCTCCCCATACTCACAGGGAAGAAATTCTGCTGTGTATCCAACCTAAATTTCCCCTCTTTCAGTTTGAACCCAAATATCCACAAAGTGTTTGCATCCATGGTTTGCTGGCAAACCTCACGAAAATACCCCCAGGAAATCAACCCCCAGAACCTTTCTGAGCCCGTTACCTTTCACAACCAGAGAAGCCTTGGAGGTGAGACCACGGGCAGTGAAGATGACTTCTCCAGTGTCATCAGGAACCACATTTTTGATACTCAGTGTGTATTTCCGACCCGCGTTGGAGGCTTTAAATCTCCCCCCACTTTCCACTTTTCTCCCGTTCAGTGTCCAGCTGAAGTCGTCAATGCTTTCATGGGACAAAATGCACTCAAAAGTGCAATCTTCTCCCTCCTGCATTTCAGTGTTCTTGAGCCTTTTAGTGATGCCAATGTTCAGTTCTGGAGGACAAAAATTCCGTTAATGCAAGTTAAAAATGCTTTTATGATAGACACGGGTAGAATAATGGCCTTTTTAACTCATAAGAGTGGTTTACCTGCTGGATTGGCAGGACACCACTGTGTTCTTTACAAACGTCTGTGACACAGGAAGGATTTCTTACACTTAGAGTCACCACAAAGTTGTAGAAAAAGAGAAACGTGAACCTCCTGGCTGTGCTTAGGAGGGACTGCAGGAAGAACAGCTCAGTGGGGAAGAGTCAAAATTCAGTGAAGTAGAGAAGAGAAAAGCTTTTGGAAAAGAAGCCTATGGGACAAAGTGGGAGGTCCTTCTCCATGCTGATGTGAGAAATGTGATGTTTGAATTTTTTTAATTATTACTGCTGGCATGATGATGTTTGAATCAGGCAAACTCAAAATTTTTCTCATTAACATTATGAGTTTGGGAGCCATGAACAATTCTTTGTCCTTCAGGCTGAAAAAGGGATTAGAGGACAGGCTGAACTGCTGGGTTCCTTAATAGATATTGTTGTCCTGCTTTTGTGTTCCTCGGTGGACTCTGAATCAATAGCTCAAAATATGAAACAGGCTGCTTGGGGTTTTTTTGTTGTTAGTTGGGGTTTTTTTGTTGTTAGTTGGGATTTTTTTGGAAAAATTGTTTGCTTTTCTGGGGGGATTTCTGCACTTTAGGGATGTTTGGGAAGAAAATATTGTCACTACATTCCTGATACCTGATTTTCACTGAAACCCCAGATATACTTAGACCAAAATTGACAGGGATTTATTCAAACATCACTGCATTATGTGAGATTTATGCAGGAATAAGTGTGAGCCCAAGGGACCATGCCCACCTATATTTTTAACACCCCTTGACAGGCCACTGCCTACAACACTTACCCTGAACGCTGACCTTTGATTTGGCAACATCAGTGCCGATGTCACAGGTGTATAACCCTGCATCTGTCTTTTCAAGGTCATGGATAAGGAGGCACAGGGTCTTCCCAGACTGTATCTCCTCATACTTCTTGCTAGAAGCGATCTTCACACCATCCTTTTTCCAAACAGGCTTGACCTTCTCTTTGGAGACTTCACATTCCAGTTTGATCACTCCTCGCTCCTCACCGAAAACGTCATCCAAGGATTTCATGAAGACAGCAGGTTTCTCTGAAGGTTAAGAGGCAAAACAGAGAACAGCCAGCATGTTTGAGACACTTCCATCCACTTCCAGCATATTTGATGACAGTTGCCATCAAATATTTAAAGATGACAATAAGCCCTTGGCAATGTTGCTGATACCAACGCAGAACCTAAACTAGCGTCACCCACCAGCACCCCCAAGTCCTTCATCCTGCTCTCAGTCCTTCATCCTGCTCCAAATCCCTTCATCCCAAGCTTTTGTTGATACAAGGGGCTGCCCTGACCCAGGTGCAGCACCTTGCACTGGCCTTGTTGAACTTCAAGGTTTCACATGGGACCACTTCTTGAGTTTGTCCATGTCCCTCTGGGTGGCACCTCAACCTTCAGGCATGTGCCCCATTCATCTGGGTGTCACCTGCACACTCGTTTAGGGTGCCCAAGGACATGTTAAACCAGCAAAACTCAGTTGTGTGACTGAACTTTAAGACATATGAAGGACAACACAAAACTGTCTTCTCTTGGCTGATTCAGTCCAGCTCCAGGACTGATGTATTTAAATTCATAGAAACACAGAATATGCTGAGCTGGAAGGGACCCAAAAGGATCATCCAGTCCAACTCCTGGCCCTACACAGACACTCCAACAATCCCACCCTGTCCCTGAGAGTGTTGTTCAAACACTCCTGGAGCTCTAGCAATCTTGGAAATATGACCATCCCCTGGGGAGCCTCTTCAGTGCCCCACCACCTCTGTGTGAAAAACTGTTTCCTGATATCCAGCCTAAACCTCCCATGACTAAGGTCCAGCTGCTTCCTGAAGTCTGTCACTGGCCACCAGAGTGAAGAGATCAGTACCTGCCCTTCCACTTCCCCTCACATGAAAATCTTGAAGACCACAGTGAGGTCTCCTCTCAGTCTGTTGTTCTCCGAGCTGACCAAACCAAGCGACCTAAGCTGCTCCTCACAAGTGTTCCCCTCCAGACCTTTCACCATCCTCGTGGCCTACATTTAATAGCTCAATGTTTTTTATCTATTAAGCAGGATTGGCCCAGGGATTTGGTAAACAATGGCTCGTTTGCATCTCTCATTTACATTCAGGAGTGTGATCAGGACCCACCTATCACCTTCAGCCGCGCGGTCTCTGACACCTTGTCTGACTTCATTGTCACTGTGCCGGCATCCTCGGGCTTCACCTGCTTCATGGTCAGCATGTAGCACTTGCCAACGTTCTTGATGTCGTTGAAGTTGTTGGTGTAGAGGAGGGTGCCGTTGAGGAACCACTCCACATCCTCGTCGTCGTGGGACAGCTCGCAGGAGAACACAGCAGAACTGTCTTCCTCAATCTCCACGTCCTGCAGGTGCTTGAGGACCTCCACATTGCGGGCTGAGGGAAACCAAGGGGCACCGTCACCACCATCATTACAAATCAGCTGTTATCACAAACAATTTCAGGGAGTTTATTAGATGATTTGTTCTCATCTCCTGCACACCTTTGGTCACCACATTTCATTTACTTCTGCATTTGCTCCAGCAGAAAAAAAATCCATTAAGAAGACTAATTAAAATTATCTAAAACCTTCAGTTCTCTTTTTATATGTAAATCAGTTTGGAGATTTTGTTTGTTTGGTTTTTATTTAAAAGTAAGCAATTCTTTCTAAAATGATGTTAAGGTGACCCTAAACATCCCACAGAGCTCCAATTCCTGAGTCCTGCTCACTGCACACACGAACACATTTTAACTAAATTGTCTCTCATTTCCAGGGAATGACACAGAGGATGAGATGAAGACAATGGTTTTGGCCACAAAGGCAAAGCACAAAGAGACTGAGAAACTTTCTCAGGTTTAGGGAGCAACAGGATTTTGCTTCTTTTCTTTCGCAGTTTTGGGCAGAGGTTTCTCTTTGCAGCTTCTCCACTTATGGAATGCTGTTTCTCAAGGATGAGATAACTCAGAAGAGGGTTTGGGAGTATTACTTGATTATTTTTAAATATATATATTTGTTTGGATAGAATGGAGTAACAGAATCATTTAGGTTGGAAAAGGCCTCTGAGTCCAACCATTCCCCCAGCACTGCCAAGGTCACCATGAAACCACATCCCCAAGTGCCACATCCACACAACTTTTAAACCTCTCCAGGGATGGTGACATCACCACTGCCCTGAGTAGCTCATTTCAATGTTTGACAACACATTCAATGAAGAACCTCTGCAAGGCCAAACTGTTACCAAGAGCTGCTCCCTGGAGTTTTGGAAATGATTCTGTGGCTCAGCTCCAAGTCTTGCTGAAAGTGACACAGTGAACATCTTTTCTTACAGTGTCACTGAGGGGAAGAGCTGGCCAACAACAGTTCCATGCCCAGATGAGGTAGAACATCACTATGAATAACAATTGTACTCAGATATAAAATATATATGTAGTAGATATAAAAATGCATAGCAGATAGACAAGCTGACACAGTGGTCAGGAAATGAAAACCACAGCCAAGATCACCAGAATCAGAGGCCTGCAGCAGTTTAACATAAAGGATAATTTTAGTTAAAAACACCAGAGGTCTAATTCCTTGCAGGAAATGGACAATAATATATCTTGATAAATGTTAATTTCTACCTTACCCAGATGGTGCCCTCCCACATGCATTATTCACTTCACAGCAAGAGATGGATTCCAGGATGGTGGAATCAGCAGTTTGCTTGTGACACTGCATTTATATAAAATTAGGAGATAACTGTAGGAATCTACCTCTCCTCAGAAGGAGGAACCCAGAGTGAAACAGAGAACCATAAAGACCAGCACCAGGCCAGCCCTGCTACTGAAAACCTCTTGTACCTTCAACGCTCAGCGTGGCTTCGGTCTCGGCGATCCCAGCCTTGCACTTGTACACGCCCGCGTCCTCGGGCTTCACCTTCATGATCTTCAGCTCTGCTGAGTACTGGTCCCGTTTGATTTTGTACTTCTCCGAGGGCTCAATGAGCACTTGGCCCTTGAACCACTTCACGTGCTTTGGGGAAGGCCTGAAGTCACAGGACAGGATGACTGAGTGTTTCTCCAGGACAGTCTTGTCCTCCAGTTTCCTGGTGATCTGGATGTGGTAATCTGCAAAACAGGGGTGGGGAAGAAGAATGGATCAATTTAAAGTAGAGGAAGGTTTTAATCTGTACTTCATGCCCATTAATTTCATGTGTGACTTTCACAACTGTTTTGTGAACTGCTCAGATCCTGCTACAAGTGTCTCTAACAGAGTTCATGTGCTCTGAAGCTACAACAGCATAAAGTTCAATAGAGAAAGCTGATTTCTGTAAGATAATACTGTATATTAACCATCAAATTCATGGTCCACTTCTGGCTCAGTGCTTGCTGAATTGCTCTCTAATTGAGGTTTTCATTCAAGTAAGAGCAAATTAAAGACAAAACAAGGACTTCAGGATGTGATTGGAGAGATTTACCATGGTGACAGCAGAAGATAAAAAGCCTTGAGGCTTTGTCCTAGATCAAGGCAATGACAAAATGAATTAAGTAAATGAGCTATCAAACTTGTCTAGTTCAGAAATGGGACAAAATAAACTCTCCTGGCAAATTTCATCTGTTTTGTCCTCCTTGGTAAAGTCAAGAGAACAAAAATAAACCAAAAACCAGTTTTAGCTTGACAGATTTGAATACCAGGGACACCAAAGTCATTTAATCAGATCCCTTCGTAAGACATTTCTGGCTCAATTAGTGCATCCAGCGTTGGTCCCAACAATTTGCAATTAGGAACCCAGCAGATCTTCCAGGTACACACACATTTCCAAGAAGCCAGCCAGCTGATCTTAGCATCTGTAACAAATTACTTTCCAAGTACTGTTGAGAGGGAAGATCTTTGTTCTGATTCACATAACACATATCAAATATCACATTACCTCTGACGAGCAGGTTCGCTGTGGATTTGGATTTGCCAATGGAGAACTGGATGGTGCCTGTCATATCAACACTTGTTTTTATTATTGTCAGCCTGTGGATGGTGCCTTCCTGCTGCATGATGATGTTTCTGCCAGCCTGCAAGGCTGCTCCCTTCAGGAACCACTTGGCAGGTTTCACAGATGGAATGGATGTCTCACATTCGAAATTGGCCTCTTCAGGCTCTGTCACGTCCTCATCACACAACTCCTTTACAATATTAATGGCTTGCTCTGGGTGGAACAAGAGAGCAGGGATTTAGGAGTCAGGAAAGCTTTTACATTATCAGCCTGAGCACTCAAGCCATCTTTTCTGCACTTATGAACTCCAAAGGCCTTAAAACACCATTTTTTCCTGTATAAAAGTAAACAGATATTGCTGGTCACAGGCCAGAAAGTTAACCTGTATCTCTTGATTCCTAGTCCTAATTCTAAAGCCATCTTCCTGTCCTGATATCAAGTATGGGGCAATATAAAATTGAAAAAAGGTTCATTGGAATGCAGATGTTGATAATAGGAGCTGCAGCATTTCTCTGAAAAACAGACTTTCTCCAAAATATTTGACAAACATCTCTGGAATGGGAATTTCCTCATTTTCCTTAGGAGAATTTACCACATATTCATTTTTCAGGATGTTCCTGCGTGTGAAAGGATTCAACACCAATGGACTTCAGAATTAGTAACACTAAATAAACATCCTTTTAAAGCAACTTTGTATTTCCAAAGTAAACAACAAGCAAACCAGCCCATCCTTTCAGTGCATTCTAGGGGTGACAAAAGGGGATTTTACCTTCAACGAAGAAATTAGCACTGGTTTTGTCATCGAAGGCATCGCACGTGTAGGTGTCCTCATCGCCGTAGTCGGCGTCGTTGATGATGAGTTTCCGGTAGACGCCCTCGCTGACGATTTCGTATTTGTCACTGGGGCGAATTTCCATGTCCTTCTTGAACCACCGGACCTCGGCGTTGGCTCGGGACACCTGGCACTCCAGGACTCCCCGGTGCTTCCAAAGGGCGATCTTATCCCGCAAAGGCTTCACGATTTTTACGGGCAGCTCTACAAGAGCAAAAAAAAAATATATAAAAATGGAGTAATCAGCACCATCTCCATGAATGGTGCCAGTTAAAAATTCATTAGTAATATTTCTTTTAGGTTCAGTAATTTGCACGATGACAGGAATCCCCGCGATGCTGAGCACTCAATTAACAAGTTTAATTAGCAAGAGCTAATTACATGGAAAACTTTTCCTCCAGATTTTACCACTGGAGTGGCTGAACTGCAGAGGTAAGAGGTGATTTCCTCAACACCCCACAGCAGTGCTATGGCAAAGCCAGGTACTGATCTCCAGTTTTCTGAGCTCCTCTGCAGTGTGTTAACTCAAATTTCTTCTTTCTCTCTCCCTTTATCACATTGTTTTAGTTAAACACACCCAAAAATGCTGTTTTCTGTTAGAACACACACCAGAAAGTGAAAATGCAAGAAAAAGTCAAGCTACAGCTTTTTGTCCCTCAAATAAATGTCTAAAGGTGTAAGACCAACCTCCTGAGAAAATTAACTGTAATTAAGCCAAAATAAACTCCCAGCTGATATTTACCAGGCAGAAACGTAGGCACTTTTTCTTTTCCTGAATGCTGTAGGAGATTTTTTTAACCTTCACATCCAAAGTGAGGGAAGTGAATTGGTTTGCAACATGACAGAGCAGAAGCAGTGCTGGCATGAAAAGCAGAATTACCTTTTACAGTCAGCTGAGCGCGAGATTCTGCCTTTTCTGCTACAAATTTGATCTCGGCCGCATCCTCGACGTGGACTCGCGTGTAAGTCAGGGAATAGGTCTTTCCTGGGGACAGACACACAACCGGACATGGCTCAGCTTCCCCAGAGAAAAACCCTTTTTTCTATTCTCCCATCCCAGCTCCTTCTCCAACCCACTCCCACTCCAGAACAAAATCCCCCTTTTTCCTCCTACCATCCTGCCGCATTTTGATGTTGTCGGAAGTCTTCAGCTTGTTGTCGTTTTTGTACCACTGGGTTTCCACCTCATCGTGTGAGATCTCACAGGTGAAAGACGCGCTCTCGTACTCGTTCACTTCCACATCTTCCAGTGGTTTTACAATCTTGACATCTCGGGCTGTGAAATCATAAAGACAAATCTTTTTGGGGGGTTTTCTCCATAAGTGAGCGTGTTTACTTTTTGCATAAATGCATGGAAAAAAAAAATGGGATTGTGTTTTATTCTAGACCAGCCTCTCTTCCTGGGTGGTCTCCCTCTTCAGCCCAGTGAATACTTTTTATGTGTGAAGCTATTACAAGAGGATTTTATGGATGCTGGAACTTCATACAGATATTAGTGAAAGAAACACCCATATTAATGAAAGAAAATCTGCCAAGAAAAACTAAACACAAGTCTACAGTCTCTTAGGTCTCTACAAAAATGCCTCATTCACGCTTCTCTGCGCGCACTCCTGTGTTTTACGTGGGAGATATCCCCTAAACTGAGTGTAATCCTCTTTAACTCTGCAGCTTGGCACTCCTTTAGTCAGAACTGACCTGTTTATCTGTGCTACTGCAGCCTTTTCCTTTCAAAAGAGAAGGCCTTGATACACCTTGGATCAGCCTCAGGAGCAGACTTGAAATGCAAACAACAACCCATCCCAATCCCAAAACCAGGGAGAAAAGGGGGAGTTCAGCAGAGAAATTGGACAGATGTTCATAAAGATCCTGCTGAACCCAAGTGGCCACATGAGGACAGCATCTAGTAAGCAATGAGAAAGATGCTCTGTCTTTCAGTAAGAGAGAGCTGATCTGTTTTTCAGATGCCCCTCTGGAAAATAACATCTGCCAGGGCACAGCAGAGCCATCTGTTGAGTAACTTGCCCTTATCTCAGTGCTTATCTCAGGTGCTTCAGAGCCTGCTGACAAAAACAGACCTGGTGCTTCATCAGTTGCTCAGTGCAACACTGGAAGGGAAAAAACTGCCTTGAGCATAAAGGAGAGGTGCAGGCAGAAATAATGACCCTTTCCTTAGCATTTACAACCTAAAAATTGGGGCACTTCCTCAGCTCATAACCAAGGCTTGTGCAGTCCCTATTCAGGGAAAGGCCCCCTGTGACAAGGGTGCCACCAAACCACATCAGCACCAGTCACTGAATCCCTGCTTTGTGCCAGGCTGTCCAGTATTTCCTGATGCGCCAATGCAGAAACACCATTCAGATTCCAGAGAATAGAAACAGTTTATGATAAATGGAAAACTGAGTTAGCACCTCTTCCAAAAATACTGCAAGGATAGACCAAGCCCAGGACAGATTTGCCAGCACTTTCTCCCTAGGAAGAGAAACTTAACCAAAATGAGCAACTGTGAAAAACATAAACTGTCCACGAAGAATTGTTTGCTCTGTAGCCAAAAATGCTGCAGTAAATGTATTTTCCTGCTTCAGCCAAACATACCATGAACCTTTAGAGTAGCTGATGTCTTGTCTTCAGCTGCTTGACACGTGTAGGTTCCCTGGTCTTCATATTCACACTTGTGAATAATGAGGCTTCTCTTATTTCCTTGGGAGATAATCCCAATGTTTTTACTTTGCCGGATCTCCTTCCCATCCTAGAAGAGGAAAAGGCCAAAGCAGATCACCCTCAGCTCCTGTACATCTGCAGTGAGCAAAGCAGACATTCAGATCTGTGCTTAATTCACCCTTCTCGCTGGACTCAGTGGAAAACTGTGTTTAGTGGAACATGTGGTGAAACTTCATCCCAGTGCAAAGACTTCAGGAAACTGGAATGGCTGAAGAACACACAGAACTTCTGGATGATCTCTTACTCCTTTTTGAACTCTTAAAACTCTACAGAATCAGCAATAAGCCCCTTGGGACATAAATGGTTTAAAACTAAAAAAGGGTCAATTTAAACATGAAATAAGGAAGAAGTTTTTTATAATGAGGGTGGTAAAACAGGTTGCCCAGAGAGGTGGTGGACATCCCATCCCTGGAAATATTCAAGGGCAGGTTGGACAGTGCTCTGAGCAACCTGATCTGGTTGAAGATGTCCCTGCTCATGGCAGGGGTTTGAAATGAGATGACCCTTCAAGGGTACCTTCCATCCAAATTCCACCTTGAAGGATTGCTGCTATCCCAAATTAAGGAAAGGATCAGCTGAGCCCCATGAAAGGTACATGAAATGCCAGAGTTGATCCTCAAAATGACTTTCAACAGAAAAGGAACTGGACTGTCACTGACAAAGGAAATTGAGGCTTCCCTTTAAATCACAGCTCCCAAAGAGGCTGGGTGAAAACTAAATCCTGGGTGAAAACTAAATCCTGGGTGAAAACTGCTTAGAGTGAAGTAAAGCACAGGACTGCAAATATAACAGCAGTGTTCACATTCTGTGCAAGAACAGAAAAAGTTACACTTCCAACCCAATATACAAACCCGGTAAATAAAAACCTGAGTGATAAATTGGGAGAGTAAATGAACATAACAACAAGAGAGCAGTGCCAAGAGCTCTACTGCAAAGGCTCAGGCTCACATCCCCTGGAAGTGCAATGAAAGGCTCTCATTCCCTTCCACAGAAGTCAGAAATTAAAATATCACAATCCACTCAGTGCTGTACCTTGAACCACTTCACATTGGCATTGGGTTTGGACAGCTCACACTCGAATGTGGCCTTGAGCTTCTGAGTTACACTGACGTCTGCCAAAGGTTTGCTGATCCTCACAGGCAATTCTGAAAGACAAACTCCAGTGAATGGGGAATGGGGGTCACACAAGCACTGATGGGTGGGCAGAACCTGGCTTTCATGATTAATAAAATTTGTAATGGTCTGGGCACTTTATCATTCCCTCCTGCTTTATCATTGTTCTGTGGACAGTGATGCCACAATGACCCTGTTGGCGTTAGAAGGAAACACTACTGATGATGCCCCAGGGCTTTACATCCCTTGCAGCTATGAGGAAAATTTGTTGCCCTCTTAAGTTTGCTCTCCAGGTCAGGAGAAGACAACTGCACCCACCCCAAGCAGGGTCAGAGCCTGTTGTGCCTCTGTACCTGTCACAGTGAGCCTCCCCGATGAGTTAATGCCTTCTGCCTTGAAGGAGATGAGTCCTGCATCTTCCAGAGCCACTGAGGAGAGAGTCAGGGAGTGTTTCTTGCCCAGGACACCAAAGCTGATGTTGGGTGCAGGTTTCAGCCGAACGCCGTCCTTCTGCCAGGTCCCCTCCACGTCCTCGTGTGACACCTCCACCTCGAAGGTGACAGTCCCCTTCTCAGCCACTTGCAGGGGCTGAAGGCCTTTCACCAGCTTGATCTGCCTCACTGGAAAACAACATGGAAAAGCTGGAGATCTCACACTGGCAGCTGTGAAATAGCCTGAGAACTTCCAGAATGGATTATTTCCTATTCCTCATGAAGGTCCCTGCCAATTAATGGGCATTTGTCAACTAAACAAACACTTTTACAGGAAATAAAACCTGACCATGACCACACTGCTAACATAGCTGCTATTTCTTAAATGGATGCTTTCATGGGACAAACAGGTCAACCAAACACCACAGAAGACATTACTGGCCCCTTTTCTACCAAGGTCTATTAGCTTTTATTAAAAGAAAGACATACAAGTCCATGGCAATACTGTGCAGTTGTTCAATTAGGATAAAACAAGGATGGGAGGAAAAAGTTGCAGTAAAAGGAAAAATAATCCATGACATGGTGCAAAATGTGCTGACACCTCACAGCTTGGTGGGCAAAGCATCCACCACAGGTTTGGGTGGGTATTACCTGTTCCTGTGACGACATCCATGCCCTATCATCCAGTAAAACGAATTTAGTGTTTAAACTTGTATGACCACTAAAAGTAATTAAGCTGCCAATTAAAAAAAACCAAACCATGATGGAGGCTCCAAGATCTCTCCAGACAACCTCTTCAGTCACCTGACCATTAAAACCCTGTTTTGTAGCATAACCTGGATCTTTCTCACTGCACCTGAACTCCATTAGTTCCTGGTATCATGGAAATTGTTCCCCTCACTTTGTAGTAGACTTCAAGTACCCAAAAGACTGTTTTTAAGTCCTTCCTCACCTATTATTCAGGACCAGCCCAGCACCAGTTTGTGGCAAGGACTTTATGGACAAAATTTGACATCCCTTAAGTGTTTAAATCCTGTCTTCACCTATCCTGTGACAATTATGACAAAAAGATGTAGGAAAAGGAGAGAAATGCAGGGCTATGGATGAGGCACCATTTATTTACCCAGGAGGGCAACACCCACAGAGAGAAAATTTGCTTTTGTAGTTTTTTAGACCCTGACTAAACATAAGGAGACATTCTGAACGAGGTGGTTTGCAGAGAAAAATCAGGGCAATGGATGGCCAAAGAGGGATTTTTTTGCTAAAAAATCAAACAAAGGCATAACACAGAGCAAAGCGGGGAGTGAGAAAGAGAGAAAAGAGAAGAATCTTTTGAGAAGCTTAATGGTCAAAGCTGGTGAGACAAGATGGAGGCAACAGGAACCAGCCAGACATTCTCTGTTTCCTGCCATTGCTTTCACCTCCTCTCAGTCATTTGACTGGTGGCCAAGCCCATGGCTGTGTCCCTGGTCCCCATGATAATGCTGGCACCAGAATCCACCTCCAAACCCTGCCCAGGGAATTTATAGAACTGGGGATCACTGAACTCACTTTCCACATTGATCTTGGCTTGGGTCTTGTCATCGGGGCTCTCGCAGCAGTAGAAGCCCCGATCTGCAAAGGAGATGTCCTTCACCACCAAGGTGTGCTTTGTTCCCTCAGCTTTGATCTCGATTTTGTCACTGGGCTTCAGCACGATGCTGTTCCTCATCCACTTCACCTCTGCAGGCTTGGTCAGCTCTACCTCCAAGGTCACTGTCTCCCTCTCTTCAACTGTTTTGGGCTCCAGCTTCTTCTTGAATGAGATTGAGGCCTCTGCAAGAGAGGAAATATTAGTAGGAATGCAGAGGATCCAGAAACAGGCTTTGAGAGAAAACTAAACCAGTGGCTCATGTATCTCCAAACCCAAAGGGTTCTGGGCACCCCTACTTAATGACGCAAAGGCAGAATTTCCCTGCTACCAGCATAATGAGTTAGAGGGAAAGCCACATAAAACCACATCATAGAATGATCTGGGTTGGAAAGGACCTTAAAATTCATCTAATTCCAAGCCCCTGCCATGGGCAGGGCACCAGTGCCAGCCTGTCAAAGGGGCACTGTCACCTCTTACCTCGGACTCTGAGGTTGGCTGTGCTTTCCACGCCCTCAGCATTGGCGGTGATTTCAGCTGCATCTTCCAGTGTGAGGTCAGTGATGGTGAGGCTGTGGTTGGTGTCCTTCTGAGAGATCACATATTTCTTGCTGGCTTCAATCTTGGCACCGTTCCTGAGCCAGGTGACCACGGCGTCACTGGGGGAGACGGTGCACTTGAACACGGCCTCTTTGCCTTCCTCAGACACCACGCTGTTGAGACTCGTGACAAATTTCACCACTCTGGGA
This sequence comes from Orthonyx spaldingii, assembly GCA_013397795.1. Classification (NCBI taxonomy): domain Eukaryota; kingdom Metazoa; phylum Chordata; class Aves; order Passeriformes; family Orthonychidae; genus Orthonyx; species Orthonyx spaldingii. The sequence continues at coordinate 1,058,011 of VZTJ01006073.1, forward strand.
GCTGATGGATAGGAGTAAAATGTTTAGGAGTGTGTCCTTGAGACACAGCATGAGCACTTTCAAACAGCCAAAAGCTTCCACAATTTTACTGGAAGTATCAATTTGATTACTTAGAATAAGTGGGTCATCACATTTCTCATGACTGACTAAATTTCATGTACCAAGAGAGGCAATAAAAGAGGGGGGAAAAACCCATCTTATATTTGGGAAATTGAATTCCAGCCTCAAATGCAATACAAAGGTCAATATTAAGAGATCTGAGCTCAACAGGTCTCACAATCATTGTGTTTTCCACAAATAGACATTCCACTGACACTGAGAGGGGAGTTTTGCATTTTGCTCTCAACACAGGAGTCAGCACAAACACATGAACAAACTCAGCTCTGCAGGGTTGTAACAGCTGAGGACAAAACCCAGGGATCCCCCCATGCTGTCACCATTAGACACTTACGTTTGGGGACAATGGTGATGCTGCTCTTGTCATCCCTGGACTCGCAGGAATATTCTCCCTCGTCCTCAGCCCGGATCCCTGTTATTGTCAGGGTTCTTTTGAGCCCCTCCTCACGGATCTGGAAACGCTTGCTGGGCTTGATCTCCACACCATTCCTGCTCCACGTCACCTTTCCTTTGGCGTGGCTCAGCTCACAGCTCAGGGACACACTGCCACCAATCTCGGCTTTCACAGCCTCCAGCTTTTTGGCAAACTTCACTGGGATTTCTGAGATCCAGGAGAAGGGAAAATTGTGAGGGGAGGAAAAGAGAAGAAACCTGTTCTAAGAAACTGGTTCCACCAACTTTGAAAATAAATAAATAAATACGTAAATAAATAAAATGGCCTTAAATACTTGGGGCTCAAAGGAGACAAAATCTAACCAGAAATGTGGAAATTCAGGCAGATTCCTTTGACATGGTATTTTCAGATCACCGCCATTCTATAGGAGGATAAAAAAACAGGAAGGGAGCAAACACCAGAAGCCCCCATCATAGGCTCCCCTATCCCCAAGTGGCCAGCAAAGGACAAAATCTGAAAATTTGGAAGCTGGAGAACTTTGCCGGGCCATGGTGGGGCAGCAACCACAGAAGGCACAACAAGCCTTGAGGTTGGTACAGTTTTTGGAAGAGTTTGGATTTCACCTCCATCCCACCATGAGGCAAGTGCAGCTGTTGGGTTGGGCCATGACCTGAGCACTGCTCACCTTTCACCTGGACTCTGAATTCCTGCTTGTCATCCTTTGTCTGGCAGGTGTAGAGGGCAGAGTCTGTGCTCTCGGCCGCGTTCACCGTCAGCGTCCTGGATGACCCCTCGCTCTTGATCACACATTTCTTGCTTGCTTTGATTTCTGTGCCGTCCTTGAACCACCTCACTGCAGCAGTTTCAGGCGTGACTGAGGTTGTCAGTGTGATGTTTTCATGTTCTTGAACAACAAGAGGCTCTTTCTGGACAACTTTCTTTTCAAATTTAGCCGCTGGTTCTAGGAAAGACAAAAAACCAGGAAAATTAAGAACTTTATGCTCAAATCCATGACACAGATGTTTTATATTTCTATCTCTTCAGGGCCCACACCATCCATAACCTATAACTATCCAGGGAATATGGCTGAATATTTGTGACTGGTATAATCTTTCCTGAGTGGGAAGAAATAAAGTGATCTCTCAAGTTACCCAGACCTTCTACTTAGAAAAGAAACAGAGGAAAGGAAATGAAAATATTTATATTTTATCTGCTGCCCATAAGAAGCCCATTTCTTAGAAGTAAAACTACCTATATAATTCTTTCCCCTCCCATTTTTAGGATTTTAGATAAAATTAAGAAGAAACGTTAATAGGCTAAACCTGACTTTATGGCCTGTTTTCTATTTGCTCTACTGGCAGGAGGGGTGGAACTCAATGATCTTTAAGGTTCCTTCTAACCCAAACCATGTTGTGATTCCAGTCCCTTCCTCTTGGCCTCTTCTCTATCTTGTACAACACTTTGCCACAAAACTGAGCATTTTTGGGGAGCACACAAGCAGCAACCCAGGTTTTCTGAGTCACTTTCCTTCACAGCGAAACTTCCCACTTTCGACTCCCCACCACTGAAAGAGGTTGGGAGATGTGGAGTGTGAAGGATATAAGCAAAACATTTCCAGAGACAAAAAAATTCCAAATTTCCCAGGTCTACACTGCTAAATAAAAAATTAGCATGTCTCGTGGTTCACTGATGTTGCTCCAGGGGAGACAGTGGCTGCACCCAGGCTGCTGTGTCGGGAATATTCAGATTTTCTCTTAGCCACAGGGACTGGCTCTTCACACCACAAACTGACCACTCACCAGTTGGCTCCAGTTTGAACGTCAGCTTCTGGCCTGCAGCCTCACAGATGTATTCCCCAGCGTCCTTCTTCTCCAGCTGCTCTATCACCAGGCGCCGGGATTTGCCCACGGTCTCTATTTTGAATTTCCGGGAGGAAACGAGCAGTTTTCCATCCTTGTACCACTTCACTTCGGTTGCATCCTGTGCCACCTCACACACGAGAGTGGCACTTTCTGTCAGGACAGCCTTCACCTCCTTCTGGACCTTTTCCTGGTTTATAAAGGCAGGTTTGGGCTCTGAGCACAGAAAAAGAAGAGAATGATTACTGAGGGGTTAAAATGTGATTAATCTTACAGACTTCTGTAGAGAGGTTTGGAAAATATTTAGGTTGTCACTTGTCAAAACCAATTGCCATCACTGAGTGGTGTCTACCCTTCTGTGGGATGGAGTTGCCACGTGGAAAATTGGGAACTAAGAGCCTGGGAATAGAAAGACCAAGAGGATCCTTGACATCAACCCTACAGCTGCAAGTCACCATGTAAAAATATATTTAATCCAAACTTTCCCAAAGAACATCTGTCCTGCATGTCATCAACAGCTCCCAAATTCCTTTTACTTAAGATCTCAGACACAAAAGAGCACTAAGGGTTTCTGGAACAGCCTCTTCATGGTCTCTTCCACTGCCACAAATGTGCCTGTTGAAGAGACAAAGGAAATATGATCTCCCTGCAGGGCTCGGGAAGGTCAGGATCATGACTGGAAAGTCCCAACAGTGATTGCAATGTCAAAACTCCCTTTAACATCACATGCTTAAAGCAGTTTGGGCACTGCATGAATCGTCTTCCAAATGATTTCTTGGAATATTTCACAGCAAAGGGGCATTTAGCACCTGGCAGAAGCAGTAAGACATCTCAAAAGGCTGAGATCTCAATGGCACAACAGCCCAAATTCAGAAAAAGTGCTGTTCACAGGGCATCTTGTGCTGTGCTGCTGATGATACTGCAAATGATAAAACACATTTCAGCCTCAAAGACTTCCAAAGTGAGACTGGAAGTCTAAAAAGGAAGGGATTCTTTAATGGTTCTTTCCTTTCAAGAAATTCAATGTGCAAGAATCACCCTCTGGGATGCCAGGAATAGGAAATATCTGAATAACATAAATTCTTTCTATTATAATTCTAACTGCAAGTATTAGACCTGCTAAGAATCAGACAGAACTTGTGCCATGCTGAAGACAAATATTCCCATTTCTACAAATCCAGGCATCAAGGTACAGAAAATCAGGTGAACCCTGCAGGCTCCAACAAAACACAGACTATTGCAACTGAGTTATGGAGGAATAATTATTCCAATTATTGTTTCATTGTCCTCTGCTGAATTCTGACAAAGAATCTTCTCCTACCTGTGACATCAACCCTGAAGGTCAGTTTGTGGCCAGCAGCCTCGCAGGTGTACTCCCCAGCATCTTTCTTCTCCGCCTGAGCCACCACCAGGCGACGCGATTTGCCCTCCGACTCCACCTTGAACTTCTTGCTGGAGGTGAGGAGTTTCCCATCCTTGTACCACTTCACCTCCGTTTTCTCCTGGGCCACCTCGCAGCTCAGCGTGGCATTTTCTGATAGTGCAGCCTTCACCTCTTTCTGCACCTTCTCCTTGTTTGTAAACACAACTTCTGGCTCTGGAAAGAGAGAGAAATCCAGAGTTTCTCCAAAATACAATGTTGCTCAATCTCCTTATAGAGGTTTACAGATAATATTGGAAAAAGACCTTCTGACATGACAGTCCACATCTAAATCTATTGGAAGAACATGCAAACCATTTTATGTTGGGCTTTTTGTCTCTTTTGGGTTTTTTGACAGTAGCAATCTCTGTATGGTTCATAAGAACATTGTCTGGCAGCATCCAGTCAAGCTGGGACACAGTTTGATTGAAGTCAAGTGCAAACAGACAAATTTTTAGGGGAAGAAGCTGTTCTGTGCTGCATCATGGTCCCATAAAATTAATTTCTTTGACTCTCAGCAGCTGCTTCTGCTTCTTCTTAGATCATTTTGTTAAGTGAGAAAGGTGCTAGACCAGCAATGACGCATTCAGGACGCTGTTATTAGTTCTCAGTGCAACCTTGGGAAAAGCTCAGCTCATCTCACATCCAAATGGTGAATTCCCCTTGCTCTCCAGAAGACACATCAGTCACACCACTTGGAAGTGGACTGGGAAGTTGTGAGGGAGCTGGGAAGCTGAATCCAATCTATGTCGCTATGGCCCCAGCAGGGAAATACAACTGGAATGAGTCTCTGTGACACCTTCTTTCCCTGCTTGCCATTTACTTGACACCTTAGAGACCTTAATTTATATCAAGCCCTACTTCCACCTTCTCCCTTTAGGCTAAAAAGAGCACTTCCAAGGGAAAGAAAAGGAGTATGGACATTGGGCAGTCTCTCCATTATGACCCAGCACTGAGAATAAGCTGTGGTGCAGATTTGTCCTCGTTGCACCAACACCAGAGGAAGGAGATGCACAATCAGTACTTTCTTTTTTACAGCCCTTTACCTCCAGTGATGTGTGACTTCCAAAATTTTCCAGGGATGCAACTCCCTGTTTTAAAGGTTTTAAATGTTTTACAAAGAATATATGAAGAAAACTGTGTTTGTACACATCAGAACTAGGCCATGCCAATGATGTCCTCCAAAAATTTGAAGCATAACACGGAAAAGCCTTATAAAATAATATTAATTTTTCTAAAGATTCGAAAAATAGGAATGATAGGTCAAAGAATCTTCTCCTACCTGTGACATCAACCCTGAAGGTCAGTTTGTGGCCAGCAGCCTCGCAGGTGTACTCCCCAGCATCTTTCTTCTCCACCTGAGCCACCACCAGGCGACGCGATTTGCCCTCCGACTCCACCTTGAACTTCTTGCTGGAGGTGAGGAGTTTCCCATCCTTGTACCACTTCACCTCCGTTTTCTCCTGGGCCACCTCGCAGCTCAGCGTGGCATTTTCTGACAGTGCAGCCTTCACCTCTTTCTGCACCTGCTCCTTGTTTGTAAACACAACTTCTGGCTCTGGAAAAGAAAGGAAATTCAGAATATTGGTAGCACTATTCAAACTGGGATTTTGGTGCGTTTTTATCTGTTTTATTTTGGTGAGTGAAGACTTTGGGCAGATTTTCTACAGTTCTTCATCATGACACTACTTTGAAATTCACTGAAAATCAGCTGCACTGCAGAGTTGTTTTGATTTCATCAACATGTGGGGATGGAGAGGTGTAATCAATATTTTCCTTTTTATGGCTCTGTTCCTATACAGATGGGTAGCTCCTAAAGGTTTTCAAGGATTGAGTTCCATGTCTTAAAGTTATTCTAATGTTTTACATCGAATATATAGAATAATACTATTCTTTCTAAATATTTTAGAAATAGGAAATCTGAGCTAAACAATTTTCTCTCACCGGTGACGTCGATCCTGAAGGTCAGTTTGTGGCCAGCAGCCTCGCAGGTGTACTCCCCAGCATCTTTCTTCTCCACCTGAGCCACCACCAGGCGACGCGATTTGCCCTCCGACTCCACCTTGAACTTCTTGCTGGAGGTGAGGAGTTTCCCATCCTTGTACCACTTCACCTCCGTTTTCTCCTGGGCCACCTCGCAGCTCAGCGTGGCATTTTCTGACAGTGCAGCCTTCACCTCTTTCTGCACCTTCTCCTTGTGAACAAAGGCATCTTCTGCCTCTGAAACAGGGAAACATAAGGGGGAAAACATGTAGGATATAAATATCTTGTGTCAAGAAGTTCTTAGTTTTATGTGCTGTAGATGCTCTGCAGGATCTTGGACTTGGCAGTGCTGGGTTAACCACTGGACATGATGGTCTTAAAGGTCTTTTCCAACATGATTAATTCAATATTAAACTCTTGTAAGTAACAGAGTTTTGCAGTTCTAGTTCTCACATAAATAAAGCAATGTGCACTCAAATTATAGTGCATGTAATTATCATCCCTCTCTGACTCGTCTTCATGAAGGGCTCAACCACCTCATGTGCAAATTTCTTATAATGAAGGCAAAGATTAAATTCTCTCTTGTGTCTTTAGGATATTTCTACTCGTCACATTTGGAACGAGCCAAATAAAGCACAATGATGAGTTGCCACATCCCACCTCCACTATCACATTACTTACAGGATTTTACCAGGTAGTTCAGATCAAAATTGGGTGTTGCTCAGAAAATATCTTGTAACCCAATCCCAAAGAGAGGACAAAGACACATTTCTCAATATGGAAAAGCACTTGACGAACATTACACATAAAACTAGCATATAAAATTTGAAGTGTGTTTTTATTTCCTAAAAAATCTGGGATTTTTCAGCAAACTGGCTTCCTGACAGGAGAGTGGAACCAAGTAGCGGTTGGGCTCTTCTCTCAGGGAACAAGGGACAAGATGAGAGGAAACAGCCTCGAGCTGTGCCAGGGGAGGATCTGGTTGGATATTGGAGGAATTTCTCTACTGAAAGGGTTGATAAACATTGGAAGGGGCTGCCCATTGGAGTCCCCATCCCTGGAGGTGTCCGTAGAAGGCCTGGACGTGGCACTCAGTGCTCTGGGCTGGTGACAAGGTGGGGATCAGGCACAGCTTGGACTTCATGGTCTTGGAGGTCTTTCCCAACCTCAGTGACTCTGGGATTCTGTGACCTGGGAAGCTCTTGGTTTTCCCTGGCAGTGATGCTGCACCCCTTCCATGCCCTGTGCTACTGCCTTGCTCTCCCCAGTCACTCCCTGCAGCCTGCTGGGGCCTTCCTGGACTCCTCCTGGATGATTTTCTCCTGTCTCCATCATGTCTGTGCTCTGAGTGGCAGCAGCTGCCTGGGAGGCTGAGGAGAAGGGGTAAGCTCAGGTCGAGTTCCTGCAGTGCTGACAGTGGCACTACACTTGGTCCTGGGCCTCATCACAGCCTTGCTATGGATATTGCACAGTCCATGGAACGAGAGATGTCCTGCAGGGAGGAGCACGGAGCAGGAATCCAGCTCACGGGCTCTGAATCTGAGCTCCTCTGTTTATATTGGCTGTAGAAGGGGTGTGAGGAGGTGTCATCGTCATTTAGAAGGAACATGGTCTATGCTGGGTGATGCAGAACTCCTCAAAGGGACTTGTCAGCAGCATTTTGATATCTAAAGGGCTCGAGCACACACAAAGCTTTGCATTTAAAACTGATTGAAAAATATAAATATTTAAACTCCCATCTACAACTTAGAGTGTGAATATGCAGGGTGTATTCAATAGGTCATAAAACAAGTCAGTCAAAGAGGGCTGTATTCAAAATGTCAGGTTACCAGGGCAGGAATATTCCAGACTCATCTCACTTGTCCTTTCCCTTTCTGACCTTTCACATAAACCATTTTTATACTGATAGGAAATGTGACTAAAACTTTTAACCAGCTTCCAAAGTGATTTACACCAGTTGATAATTTCTCTTAGAAACTTGCTTTAAATTTAAACAAGTATTTAGTGCAGATGATGTTTCCAACCTTAAATGAAACTGGTTAGTGAAGTTTCAGTGGAAACGAGGAAAAATATTTTCAGGACATGAAACGTTCACTGATTTAAAATATGGATTTCACTGCATACCATGAATCCTGAGATACTGAGATTTCAGAATCAGCTCTTTTTCTACACGTCCAACTCAGTCCCAAGGTTTGCAGCAGCTGACTTTCTTTTCATATTAAGCCAAAAACTACAGTTTCATCCCAAAACCCATCAGTGAGCATCTAACCTTCAACCTGTCCTTAACCAGGGAAGGCTTTGTGCTACCAGTGGAGCCCTGGGGTACAGGAACCCTGAAAAGCTTTCCAAGCGCAATGGCAACAGGATAAATTAAGACCCAGAAATCTGCTGCACTTTGGGATAATCTAGTAAGAGAAGGATTTCTGCCACAGAACAGCCAACCACTCCGAGAACTCATAATCCCTCCTGACTTTCACACTGGATCATTTTCCAGCCAGGGCTGGACTTGCACGTCGTGTTACAGTTGTTCCCATGAGAAATACAGCAACGGTAGCTAAGGCAGGCTGACGGCGCAGGGCCAAGGGTCACATTACCCCGCGCCGTCGTGAGGTCACCCGCCTGGAAAGAGAGCTGGAAACCTCTGCTTTCTCAGGCAGACCTCTGAAAGAGAAATTCAAGTGGAAAAGAACTAAATTTCTGTGTTTTCTGACTACACCTCTGCAGTAATGTGTGAACCGGCATCAGCAGCAGACAATGAATTTGGTTTGTAACAATTTTGCCCGGAGAAGCTGTGGCTGTCCCATCCCTGGAAGTGTTCCAGGCCAGGTTGGACGGGGCTGGAGCAACCTGGGATAGTGGAAGATGTCCCTGCCCATGGCAGGGGGTTGGAACAAGGTGATCTTAAGGTCCCTTCCAATTCAAACTATTCTGCATTTTTATGATGGTCTATCAATGTCCATATGGAATTTTCTCTGGAAGACACCTCTCAAATCTATCCTGACTTACCCTTCCTCCACCATGACTGGCAGCTCCCTCAGCCAAAGAATGAGCTACACAATGAATGAAAAAGAGCCAAAAGTCCCCAGCTCACAGCCCAGGTACCCCACACAGTATGGAGTCAATAGATTCCCAACACAGTTGTTCATCTACACAGCTGATAAAATACCAAACCTCTGTTTAGTGCTATAAGAAAACAGAGGAGAAAATTGCTTCCCTGTTCTGATCATATCTGCATATGAAAGAAGAATTTTTATATTAACAAAGAGGGATTTGGCTGTAAAGACAGTGGAGTGCTATGAATATTAATTAAAAAAACCCAACCAAACAAGCCCTTTCTTAACTTCCAATTCAGAAATGATCATTCAAAATGTAGCTGATATCCATGGCTACCTGGAGCCAGAGGTAAAATTCACCAGAACACTTATAAAGTATACTGAGTCCAAAGAAATCACAGAATCATTTAGGCTGGAAAAGACCTGGAGGATCATTGAGTCCAACTGTTCCCCCAGCACTGCCAGGTCCATTACTGACCATGTCCCCACGTGCCACATCCACACGGCTTTGAAATCCTTCCAGGGATGGGGACTCCACCACTTCCCTGGGCAGCCGGTGCCAATACCTGACAACCTTTGTGGTTAAGAATTTTTTTCTAATATCCAACCTAAACCTCTGGTGGAACTGGAGAACATTCACTGTTGTCCTACCACTTGCAAAAAAAAACCAACAAAAAAACAAAGAGGAAGGAAAACAGTGATTTCCAGGGAAGAATACCCTATAAGAGGAGAAGGAACAGGAGTACTGGTGATCAAACTGAAAGAGGTTTTTTAGCACAGTGCCTGCTATTGAGAAGTCTTGTTCACTCTCTCAGCTGGAGGAGACATACAGGGAGGTGAGGAGCTGATATCAGGATATGAACAGGTCAACTCCAGATCTGCCCAGTCCTTCACAACCTGGCTGATATGGCAGCTTAGACCAACACCAGAAAGTACTTTAACAACATTTCCAATATTGTGTCAGAGAAACTGAGGGAAAACACCCAGATACAAAGAAAAGCTGATGGAATGCAACTGAAAATCTGTCTCCCACCTGTGACATCGATCCTGAAGGTCAGTTTGTGGCCAGCAGCCTCGCAGGTGTACTCCCCAGCATCTTTCTTCTCCACCTGAGCCACCACCAGGCGACGCGATTTGCCCTCCGACTCCACCTTGAACTTCTTGCTGGAGGTGAGGAGTTTCCCATCCTTGTACCACTTCACCTCCGTTTTCTCCTGGGCCACCTCGCAGCTCAGCGTGGCATTTTCTGACAGTGCAGCCTTCACCTCTTTCTTCACTTTGTCCTTGTTGATAAATGCGTCCTCCGCTTCTGTGGAGTGGGAGAAGAAATTTTAAAATCACACATAAGTTGATGCTGTCCAAAGTGGTCAAACCCAAATGAAAAACATGACAACTGCCACATCTCTGGTATTTTTTAATGCTCACACAGGACATGGACCTTTGTCATGCCTCAAGACAACACATCAGCCATTTCTGAGAAAAATTATCCAGTGCCTCAGGATTTCAGCTTCTTCCCATCTCCACAAGAAATCCATTGCTTTGTTCCATAATGTAATGGACAAATAACTACCAAATCTCATTTGCCACTGGGACCATACGGAAGCCTTGCTCATTCTAGGAGACCTGTTTTCCTACTTCTTCCGGACTTCTTTCCTACACATCTGGGAGACAAGCCCTACCTTTATCCCTATAAATGACAATGGAATGGAAACTTGTCTCATTTTTTCAGTACTGGGAAATCAGAAAGGAGCACTGAGGGTGATTCATCCCATGGATGAAGATGTCCAGCTGTCAGCATGAATGTGACAGTGGATGGGTCTCCATCACCACTCAATGAAGTTTTCGGCTGCACAGGCCCTGAGTGTGGTGCATTTTTCTGTAGTAAGGGACCTTTCTCTGAAGAGAATGAACAATCTCCCACCTGTAACAACAACCCTGAAGGTCAGTTTGTGGCCAGCAGCCTCGCAGGTGTACTCCCCAGCATCTTTCTTCTCCGCCTGAGCCACCACCAGGCGACGCGATTTGCCCTCCGACTCCACCTTGAACTTCTTGCTGGAGGTGAGGAGTTTCCCATCCTTGTACCACTTCACCTCCGTTTTCTCCTGGGCCACCTCGCAGCTCAGCGTGGCATTTTCTGACAGTGCAGCCTTCACCTCTTTCTGCACCTGCTCCTTGTTTGTAAACACAACTTCTGGCTCTGGAAAAGAAAGGAAATTCAGAATATTGGTAGCACTATTCAAACTGGGATTTTGGTGCGTTTTTATCTGTTTTATTTTGGTGAGTGAAGACTTTGGGCAGATTTTCTACAGTTCTTCATCATGACACTACTTTGAAATTCACTGAAAATCAGCTGCACTGCAGAGTTGTTTTGATTTCATCAACATGTGGGGATGGAGAGGTGTAATCAATATTTTCCTTTTTATGGCTCTGTTCCTATACAGATGGGTAGCTCCTAAAGGTTTTCAAGGATTGAGTTCCATGTCTTAAAGTTATTCTAATGTTTTACATCGAATATATAGAATAATACTATTCTTTCTAAATATTTTAGAAATAGGAAATCTGAGCTAAACAATTTTCTCTCACCGGTGACGTCGATCCTGAAGGTCAGTTTGTGGCCAGCAGCCTCGCAGGTGTACTCCCCAGCATCTTTCTTCTCCACCTGAGCCACCACCAGGCGACGCGATTTGCCCTCCGACTCCACCTTGAACTTCTTGCTGGAGGTGAGGAGTTTCCCATCCTTGTACCACTTCACCTCCGTTTTCTCCTGGGCCACCTCGCAGCTCAGCGTGGCATTTTCTGACAGTGCAGCCTTCACCTCTTTCTGCACCTTCTCCTTGTTTGTAAACACGACCTCTGTAAGAAAACCCCAACATTCACACACGGCTTTTTGCAGTCATTTTCTTTGGTGTTTAGTCAAGTTCCTCCTACTTCACTGTACTTGCCCCTGACAGGTAATATCACGCTGGGCCATTAGTGCAAGAAAGCAGCTTCGTCTCTGTCTTGCTGAGAGGTGAATAGGAATGGGAATTTTACGGGAATTCTGGAGTACTGTGAAAAACTCACAGTTTTAGCACAGAATGGAATGTAGGACTCAGAGCACCAACACACATTGCCTGAACCCTCCTCCCTCTTCTCTATTTTTCTCTCCGTATGTCTCTCCAAGCTTCCAGCGAACCAGAAGCGAACAGCCCTCATATCCTCATGTCCAGGCATCATTGCTCTTTTTCTATCTACTTGGGACAATTCCATTGTTCTCCATCTAATCATGGAATCATTGAATGGTTTGCATTGGAAGGGACTACAAAGATCACCCACTTGCAGCCCCCTGCCATGGACAGGGACAACTTCCACTAGACCAGATTGCTCCAAGCCCCATCCAACCTGCCCTTGAACACTTCCAAGGATGGGATCTAATCAGACCTCTTCAAACTCCTCCCCGTTCCCCTTTATCCATCCCTCTGCTATGGCCTCACACTATGTTCCTGTGGGAGGTTTTTCTGCAGACAAACCAGCTAATTGTGAGAGGAGAAGGAATTCCCACCCTTTCCTATCGTTTTTATTGTGGTCACAACCAGTCATGGATGCAGAACTGTGTGTCTATTGTTATGAAAGCTGACAAAAAAATCGAGTACTATGGCTGAGCTCTTTCAACCTGGGGAGATTGTGATCTGAGCCTCTGGATGCAAGACACCACTCAAAATGGAATTTTTCTTTATCTTGGGCATTTCTGGCTTTTTCTCACCTCTGACTTTGACTTGGAATGTTGTTCTGTCGTCCTTTGTTTCACAGGTGTAGCTGCCTTGGTCTTGCTGTGTCACCTTCTTGATGATGAGCTTGCGTTGTGTCCCCTGGGAGACGATTGCTGTCCTCTGGTCCTGCTTCACCTCAGTCTGATCCTTCCTCCACACCACGGCCCCGCCCGCAGCTGACACCTCACACACCAGCTCCAGGCTTTCACAAGGACTGACTGACACTTCTGGGGCCATTTGGGGCTTGTTGACAAAAGTAACAGCTTCCTCTGGAGTGGAAAAGAGAAAAGTTTATGCCTCGGTGCAAGTTTATCAGCACAACATTAGGATACAGTAATTATTGATCATTATTTCATTACCACAAACAGTTGATGCCTCTCTGACAGATGGTGCAAACCCCTCTGATCTTCAGATAATTGCTCTCAATTACAGGGCAATCCCCTTCATCTGCCCTACATCCTCCTGGATCTTTTAAATCAAGCTGAGACGCCCTCAAGTTGCTCACACTTCATTTACCACTCCTTGATTCCAATGCCAAACAAGCTCTGGGGGATATGTATTGATGTCTGAATGCAGAAACAGCTTTGAAAAGACCTGAGAAGTCTCAGAAAATCTAGTAAGAAGTGATGAGGAGCCTTTTTTAAATGTTTGTGAGCCCACTCCTGCAGCTCCTTGTTCATAGTATCAGTCCTGCACCAATTTTTCTCCAGACCAGGGTACATACAGGAAAATCTCATTGATAAAATATTCTCCAACTTCAAGTTAGGAAAAAGCTCTGAGCAGCCTGGTCTAGGGGAAGGCTCCCCCATAGCATGGGGTTAGAAGGAGGTGATTTTTAAGGCCCTTTCCAACCCAAACCATTCCACGTTTCCATGAATATAGGAGTCAATAATCTCCTATCTTTTGGCTGAAACTGATAATCCCAGCAGAGAACTCAGAACTGCTCACACAGCTCAGTTGAGGCTCCTGCATGGATAGCTCATCTCAAACCCTGCTGAAAGCCCTGGTATCCCACACAGAGGGTCTGTCATGCAGCCAGTAACAACACAGCATTTTTATCAATTAAGGCTCTTTGCAAGAGTCTTTGTAAAGGTAAAAGTGAAGACAATGAAGACAGAGACCTCGGTGTAAAATGTGAGCAAACCTACTCAACACACCCTGTCTCTAAGCTAAGGAGCAATATTTGATGGGCATGGCAGGTATTTCAGAGCCTTCATTCCATCAGGGCAGCCCTGGCCTGAAGAGCAGGCTGAGGGCTGTCCCGTAGAGCCAACCTCAGCTCAGTATTGCATTTCTTTTAGCAGCAACTGTTGCTTTCGGTCACCGAGTATCCCAGAGACAATTGCCAGGCCAGGCAAGCATTTCATTAAAATTTGCATTCATTAGGACTGATCTGTTCTTCAGCAATTAGCTGACCAAAGGAGGGGAGTCCCTGCAGAATCCTGCTGCTCAGGGTTTTTGGGGTATCTCGTTACCATCAAGGCAGATTGATTCCCTGCCCTGAGCCCACCCCTGAGTGTGCAGTGCTGCTTCTCAGCACTCTGGAAAATTTTTATGGTGACACATGAAACAAGGAGGAAGCTGCCCTGGCTAAGGTGTTGTTAACAGGCTGTAACTCAATCCTTGCTCACCAAAAGTTTTGTGGCGCTGGGACAAGGGATAATGGCTTCAAACTGACAGAGGGCAGGGTTAGATGGGATATTGGGAAGAAATCCTTCCCTGTGAGGGTGATGAGGCCCTGGCACAGGGTGCCCAGAGAAGCTGTGGCTGCCCCTGGATCCCTGGAAGTGTCCAAGGCCAGGCTGGATGGGTCTTGGAGCAACTGGGACAGTGGAAGGTGTCCCTGCCCATGGCAGGGGTGGAACTGGATGAGCTCTAAGTTCCCTGCCAACCCAAATCCTTCTGTGATTCTCTGATTTAGCAGACACCACTTTTCTTTGCCTGAGCCATGTGATGTTTTGTCACAGGAGTTACAGGTGAGATTCACCCAACCTGCCCATGGCCAGCGAAAAGTTAATACCAAGCTCAGGCAATCCTCTGTACCTGCTGCTCAGACAAAGGCACAACCAGAACACTTTTTAAATCCATCAGACACAGCTCTAATCAGAGAGTATAAACCAGATTGCACAAATTGCCTTTTCAGGGGTTGGTTTGGGCCGAGCCTGGTTGATTCTTTCAGACCAGTTTTTCAATGGGTAAAGTCAGGGACTGGGAATTACAATCCAAGTGAAATTGCTTTGTGTTGGAGAACTGGAGGTGAGATGCAGAGCAAATACCTGAGCAAACACCAGCTGGAAGCTGGAAGCAATCTCTCCAGCTCAGTAAATCCCACAGCAATCCCTCAAGACAAGTGCTGTCCTAAATTAATCAGCTTTGCTGAGTCTTTAGTTAGCTCATGGACAGCACCACAGTAACCTGGATATTCTGTTACAGGTCACAAGCACTCAGTTGTGACTTCTCCTGAATTGCATTGTACTGCAGCCATGCCAGGAGAAGCTTCCAGGGGAGTTTCAATCTTAAACTTAGGACCAGGTTAAAAATTAGGCTCCGGGCACAAGCCAGAAAAGCACTTTAAGAAGAAAAGTTGCCACAAACATGCAACTCGAATCAGCTGAATTTCACAGATATTGAATTTCACAGATGAATTCTTGTGTCATTTTATACTCTGGCTCCATCCTGGGCTGGAATGCAGTGGTGACAAGCATTTCTCTTCTGGGCTTGACCTGACAGCCACGTGCCTTGTGTGATGGGCACGTGACACGGACTAAGAGTCGCTTGCAGTAGCACAGGGAGTGATCTCCGAGATCACAGTGTCCTTTGGGAATAGCAGGAGATGCTTAACTCTCCAAATTGGGAATTCAAAGGAGGACTGAGGCCTTTCACAGCAAGACTTTGAACCCCTGACCGAGGTGGTCCTAAGACAAGGCACAGCTGAGCTAAAAGAATAAAGGCCAGATGTGGCTGCCAGGTTCAGCCAGCATCATGTTCGGGTTGTGCTCCAGCCCTAGTAAAGCTTGAGCTGACTCAAATAAACCCCAGCATCATTATATTATTTGCCCATACTCTGGGTTTGCATCAGTACCATGACAAGGATCAGAATCCCAGAGCAAGGGTCGGAATCACTGAAAGTGTCATGTAACCTTGGCCCAAAAATCTGTCAGTTTATAAGGCAGGACAAGTCTAAAGAACAAAATCCTGCGTTTCTCACACGGACTCTGATCCCATCCGTGCAGCACAAACTTACCTGAGACTTTTAAATCAAAGGTAAGAGTGTCATCCCCGATTTTGCAGGTGTAAGTTCCTTCATCTTCTTTCGTCACAGCTGAAGCCACAAGCTTGTGCAGTTTTCCTTTGTCTTCCATGGTGAACTTCTTGCTGGCTGTGATTTCCTTCCCATCTTTGTACCACTTCACCATGATGTTGGCCTCAGAGGTCTCAGACACAAACTCAGCCTGTTTCCCAGCGATGGCCTTGACAACTCCTCCAGTTTTCTCTTTGTTTATGAAGTTTGCCAGTGCTGAAACAAAACAGACACAGCTCTGCTAAAGAATTCTGTGCACAGCAATAAAAATGTGCATTGACATCTGTGTTAGGTATTCATTTATCATAACACCAAATCGATTGATTTAATTATGGATCTAATTACTACATTCCAAAGCAGAAGCAGACAAATTTCCAACCATATTCCTGATTATCCCATGCCCAAAAAGCAGAGCACATAGACAGCACAAGAGGCTGAGGCAAGGAGAGGAAGCCCCAGGAGAGAGAGCTTTAAAATAATATTTTAAAGAGAGGTGAGGAAAGAAAAAAACTGGAGGGAAAGCCATGAAGGTTATTCAATCATTGTATTGTAACCACCTGGCAAATAAACTGACTCTAGAGGAGGTTAAAATGTAATCTAGATAAATTAAATTACATAAAATTAAAAATCTATATGGATATTTCACAGGACTGAAATTACAAGAAATTTATTCCTGGAAATTAACTGGGGCATAGAAAATAAACAATAAATCTGGCATCATATTAACACGGAGTGAAATAATTGAGTCACCATTTGCCTCAAAGCAAACAATTCAAACCTCCATCAATATTCAAGCTAAAAATGTGACCCTGAAACCACAGTCCCATTGGACTTTGGATAATGGAATTAAATTTGAAACATCTTTTTAACATACTATTTTAAAACAATGAAGGGGAAAAGGGAAGGGGAAAAGGGAAGGGGAAAAGGGAAGGGGAAAAGGGAAGGGGAAAAGGGAAGGGGAAAAGGGAAGGGGAAAAGGGAAGGGCCCTGCTCAGACACTTCTTCACCAGCATTACTAAAACTCAGTCCACAGGTTCCAAGTTTTGGAAGGAAGAAGAGGGAGATGAGTTCATTCATTCACCTTTCCCTTCCCCAGAAAACTGCAGTGAAAAATACACCCAGAGCAACCAAAGGAGACGTCTCAGATGTCCCTTTTCACCACGGGAGGTCATGTGTCAGAGGGTGCCTGGCACGTGGAGCTCAGGGCAGTGCAGGGGCTGCAGTGACACATGGCCAGTGCACTTCTGGCTGCTCGGGCAGGAGGCCCAGCAGTGACACAGTGGCCATGGCTCGGTGGCCCCTCGGCAGCCACGTGATGCCCACGTGCCATTTACAGCTGACCTGCTCCTCAAATGATTCCCAGCTCCCTGGGGCTCATAAAAGGTGTTGAAGGTGGAAGGTAAAATGCTGATGCAGCATTTGTGAGGCTCATCCCACAAGGGCGAGAGGTACCAAAGGTGACTCTCCAGGAATCAAGCTATAAGCAGCAGACATTTAAATTGTTGGAAATGCTACAAAATCACAGCTTGGCAACGCAGATTTTAAAATAATAACATTGATTGCTCATTTGGTAGTGAAGCTACAGTGAGAAACACATGGAAACATCCACCAAGTAATTCAATTAAATGTGGTAGAACGGTCAGCATGAAAAATGATGCTAAAGAGGCAGAGCAAGAGAGAAAAAAAAAATCAAAATTAAGAGCAGGTGCCAATTATAGACAGAAATTCCTCTATCTAGAGGTTTAGTCACATTTTTAATTATTTTTTCAGATCTCTCAAGTTTGCTCTTTGAAACAACCAAACAAGCTGTCAAATATGAAAAAAACCACAATACTCTCAGGCTTTGCTGTTTCTTCAGAGACCAAGGAGGGTGAGGTGCCAGCAGAACATGATGATGAAACACCTCAGACTTACTCCATGTAGAAACAGTGTGATCATGGCTGGGAGGAAGGTGAGGGTGAGTTGTGGGACAGAACATGGAAATCGAACGGCTTTACGGAGTGAACTTGTCAGTTCAAAGAAAAATAGCTGCTGAAATCACCCCAGTCTTGTTGGAAACGACACAAAGTTTAAAATTTTTATATAACTTTAGTCAGTTTTGTTTGCCTTTGCCCCGAGGGAAGGGAATTGAAGTTTCTTTTCAAAAGACTGTTTCACCAGGACTGATTTCACCAGGCCACTCCAGGCCTGATGAGCTGAACATCTCAACAGACTGGGAGTAGCACAGAAGATACACAAAAGATAATGACCATTAATGAACATCAACTCCAGACATCACCCCTGGCATGGTGGGAGACACCTGGTCTGGGAAAAGATCGGTAAGAGAACAAGAATGAGAACCTAATTAACATCGAAGGCAAAGGGATCAATAACCAATAGGAAACCAAATACTAAAAACTGTGTAACTTGGGGCCAATGAACATTGAAACAACAAATTTCTCTGGGTTTCGACTGTATAAGTGTGTGAAAAATCTAGTACAATTCATGTGTGATGGAATGATTTTCTCTGCACAACCCAGGCCATGTGTGGATGAAATGATTTCTGTTGCACGTCCTGGCCAGAATAAAGTAATGCCTTGATTCCCTAACACTAAAAAACGTTATTGTAGGGTTTTGTTTTTCCTGCAGTTTCGGTGACAGATGGGAAGGTT
The DNA here is from genome assembly GCA_013397795.1 of Orthonyx spaldingii. Lineage (NCBI taxonomy): Eukaryota > Metazoa > Chordata > Aves > Passeriformes > Orthonychidae > Orthonyx > Orthonyx spaldingii. The sequence continues at coordinate 1,076,538 of VZTJ01006073.1, forward strand.
TGCAAGAAGGAGGTTTAATGTTGTTGGTTTCAGGGTAGATGTGGAGATTGCCATGAGAAGAACGGCCAAAATATTAGGGCAGCTGTAAAACAGTGCTGGTTCAAGAAATATCAAAATAAAATGCCATCTTGCTGTTTTTTCTACACATCTGAACACCTTGTGAACAGGAAGGGGTTAAGCCATCCAATGTGCTCTGGAAAATCTATTCTTATCCACCACAGTATTGACAGAAAAGAACAAAAAAACCCTCAAACAAATAATTAAAAAAAGAAAAAATCCCACAATGCCAAGATGATCTTGTACAATCAGAACCTTAATCAGTGCTGAACTCAATCTCTTCAGTGACTCGTCTGATGTCACACAGCAAGTGTGGGACAGACATGGGGTCCTGCGTCGTGTCCTGCCCCTGGGGTTGGATTTCTCCATCACAAGAACACTTTTCCCTACTCACCACTTGCCCTCACGAAATTACACCGAATTCCCTGGAATATCAGGATCCCAGCTGGAGCGAAAGCACAGCTCCTGTATTCCCTCCCAGTTCTCCTGCTGGGGGAGCACATTATCAAGGCTGGACGTTGATGGGCAATCACCAGACTCCCTCTGGAGCACTCCCTTTGTGTGCCTCGATGGCTCCATCAGTTTAGGGCAGGAACACGGTTGGTGCAGAGCAGCCCAGGCAGTCACGTACCTTTCACCGAGAGCTGATAGAGCATTTTATCCCCTTCACAGACGCACTCATAAACTCCAGCATCCTCCTCGGCAGTGCTGCGGATTTTCAGGATGTGCCTCTTCCCCACAGTTTGGAACTCGTATTTTTCACTGGCCTTGAGCTCCTTCCCATCTTTCACCCACTTCACGGTGGCCTCCGTGTCTGAAAGCTCAGCCTGGAGTTTGGCCTCCTCCCGCAGCCGAGCAGAGACTTTTTCTACGTCTTTGCTCTTGTTGGTGAATCTCACTGCAGCTCCTGCCAGGACAAGGGGCTTTGTTACTTAGAGTTATAAAGAGATAATTTATCCCTGATACAGGTCTGCTGGAGCCTGTGAGATCTCTGAAGGTATTCGATCCTGTTCCTGCCCTCACACTCATGTCAGTACTGAGCATTTCTTTCCAGTTCAGAAAACTTGATCTGTTTCTTATTGTCACAGTCACTAAGAAGAAAACCCCACATTTATTTCTACAGATAAATAATACTATAAACATGCTTCTGCAGAGATCTTCTCCCAAAGCCAAAACCATCCTTCCAGAATGAAGGATTCATTATGAATTCATTATGTTTTGCCTTGCAATGTGGTAGGTACAGATTTTACTGTCATTTCATAGAGGAACGCTTGATATTAAATCAAGTTCCAGGATGCTAACTTGTACCTCCCACACATGTTGGACTAAAAAACCTACAAGAAAAACTTTGTTAGTAATGAATGCTCCTTTACTTTTGAAAGATTATTACAGTCAAAGAGACTGGTCAAACCTGGAGCTGAATTTACCACTTTAAGCTGAATTAGTGGCAGATTTGGTGACAGAATCCACTGACAGATGGTTCTGAATGATAGAAATTTGGCAGAAATTTGTGAGCTGATGTGAAGCAATCTAGTACAGATACCACCAGCTGGCCAGATCAACTCACTCTGAGCTATCATGTGAGGTCATTACCAGGACACACATGAATCACATGACACAATTTCAGGTGCTTCCCACACACCAAGGAAAGCCTCCAGCCCCAGCTTTAATCATCAGGTCCCAGCAACTGCCCCTTGACTGGGAGAAGAAAGGACAGTGATGAAAATAAATACCTTTCACTCTCATCTTGGTGCTGGTCTCAACGTCATTGGCAACAAATTTCACTTCTGCCCCATCATCTTTCTTGGTGACGTTCTTTATGATCAGGGTGTGAGTGGTTTGGGTTCTCTTAATGATGTAGGTCTCACTTTCCTGTAAGACTTTGCCATTCAGGTACCACGTGCCGGAACACGTCTTGGTAAGGTCAACAGTGAACAGGGCATCCCCTCCAGGTGCAACTTCAGCTGTTGTCAGGGGGGTTTTCACAGCCAGAACGGGTTCTAGGGAGGAACAACACACATTTCTGAGAACAAGATACAAGACTGCCGTGGTGGGGGATACTTCATCCTAAGAACAAAGCTCTCAGGGTAAACAAAATCTGAGGGTAAATTCATGCACCCTTATACAGTTCTCATGCACTGAAGGAAATGTATGGTTGGTCTAAAGGATTTGTTTCCTTCAGCTGCAGGTAACTGATGTCTGGAGCCCTGTTTTTGCAGGTCAAGAACAACAGGCATATTTTACTGATTTTTTTAATTCCTAAAACGTATAAAGGTGTAAGCCAGAAACACCTAGGTCTACTACAAGTGTGCTATTTATTTAATAGTCTATATTATTCTTAGATTTCAGAAGGAGTGACTTCTAGATATCCTTGAGTCACTTCTAGATATTTTGGAAAACACAGGCATGTTCAGACAGCAAGGGGAAAAGATGACACAATCGCAAGAAACAGTATGATCAAAGTTTGTGTGGGTCTTCAACGTCCATGCAGATGTTTTCTAGTGCAGGGAATCAAAGGAAGGAGCAATCCCACGGCACCCAGTGATTCTATGGGCACATAGGCACCCTAGAAATAAAGCAGAACCCCTGGATTTCTCCTAGAAACTCTAGGATTAAAGAGAGATTGGCTGGAACTTGGTTTTCATGATGCAATGATCACCCATAAATATTCTCTAGGTGCAAGATCGATACCTCATGTCTATATATTGAAAATTGTATCATAAGGCCATCTCAATGTTTCCTTTCATTGCAGGTACAGAAGAGGCATTTAGAGGTTTAAGGTCCACAGCAGGCAGCTCTGCTTCTCCCACAGCTCAATGTGGGATATTGGAATATAAACACATCCACAGGTCTACCACAGAAACCCAACCACCAGCATTTTGGTGGTTTTGGACATTTTCCTTCATCTCTTTGGTGAAGGTCAGTGGTTGACATGAACCAGAAGAACCAGCAGTGAAGGGAAAGAGGGTTCTCTGTTGCTACATTCTCAAAGTCATGGGAAATGTTTTTAAAGCACCCACGTGTCCCTTCAGCCCATTTTGTGCCAGTTTTGTGCTCACCGAGGTGCAAGCTCCCGGGGAATTCCAGGTAGGGGCTCTGTCCGTAGGTGTTGACCGCGGACACTCTGAACTGGTAGTCAGCCTCCTCGGACAAGTTGCTGACCGTGAGCTCGGGGCCGGGGACGTGGGACTCGTGGCACCTCACCCAGGTGAAGCCGGTGAGTTTCTTGCGCTCCACGATGTATCCGTCGACTGGAATGGGCCGCTCCATCCGCGGAGGGGACCATGCCAGTGTCACTGAGGTTTCTGTTTTATTTTTCACCACAGGGTCAGCTGGGGGTTGGGTGGGAGGTTTTTTGGGTGCTGCACAAGGGAGAGAAAGAAAACAAAACAGAGCAATAAGTTCATGTCAGAGTGGAAAAGCCAAAATATCTTATGCTGGAGTAAAAATTCATCTTGCTTTATAAACCTCCATAAAACATTGATGCGAGATGGAAAAGCAAGAGAATGGATAGAAGATGCTTTTGGGCTGCATTATGCAAAGATCACGGAATCATTATCATCCCAGATCAAGTCCAAACTTTAATGTTCCGTACTTCTGTCTCCACAGCTAAACATATGTGATTTCTACACAATATTAAAACTGTCAACACAGTCAGAGACTCTTCAACAAACATTTTGTAGACTTAAATTTTCAGTGCTGAATACAGACCCACCCTGCTGCCCTTCACAGCTCCTGGGCAAAGCAGACCAACACTCAGCCTCTTATTTTCACTCAGAAGATGGGTAAAACCATCAGCAAAGGTTGTTCAAATCTTTTAAGAGTTATGGAGAGCTTGGCTTGTTACACAGGCTTGGATGTTCTCGGCAGCCTCTTTCATCTGGGTTTCTGTCCTGCTCCTGAATTTTGTGTTGCCCCCACTCAGGAGCTGTCTTGTAATTTTGTCTCCCAAGAGTGACATCGTTTGGGATCTTTGTTTTACTAATCTATGCAGAACCAGCTTTTGGGGTTGGGGAATTAACTTCAAAAGGAAATCACATAAATACTTGTCCCCACCATGAAATCCTACTATTGAGGAGATGTGGCTATCTTATGGTACCTGAGGCCACAAACTTATTCCTGCAGGTATTTGCATAATGAATATTTATTTTCACCCTTTCATTCCTCTTGAACCCTTTAGAGAAGGCTCAAGTCCCATCAGGATTATTCACTATGTGCTGCCACTGATATGGTCAAGAGGAATTATCTGATGTGCTCTAGTTACACCTCTACTGACATGGCACAGGATTAATTTCATTTAATTCTGGCTATTTGAAAGGTGTCTGGGTTACGTCAGTTTGAGTCAACCAGACTCCAGCTATGATCCCACGGAGAACAGCACACTCAGGAGCAATTAATCCAGCTTAAAGAAGGTGTGGGAGATGGGTGCACATACAGTGCACATACACAAGTATTCCTGACTGTAGTGGGAGCCTGTGGATGACCCTAAACTAAAAACTGAGCTCTGGGACAACTGAGCTCCTTTCTGCCTCAGTTTACCCATCTGTAAAATGGGCATGGTAACAATGCAAGATGTCAACACACAAACATTGCCTGTACGCTATAAAAGATATCAGAACAGCCACCACCACTCTCACCCAGCTAATTGAAAAAGATGTGGACACAGTACACAGGATTCTCCAAGTGGTAAATCCGATACGCATGAAGTGTAAAAATAGGAAATCTCAAGGCGATACGCTTTTCCTTCCTTACAGAAATAGACACAGAAGAGTTTTGGGGTGCACAGTTACCAGCCGGTCAGTAACTGCTGGTCACAGAGAGATGCCAAAGGTCCCCTTAGGGTAACATTAAGCTGACCACTAAGCCCTGGAATGAGATCTCTTGACCTTGCCATCAGAAATGGTAATGCAATATTTTCTTCAGCAATACCTGTTTGTGGGAAGGCAGCTTCTTATATTTTCTATTCCACGAATCAACACTTTCTTCAAAATTTAAACAGCAGAGTCAGAACTCAAACTGAATTTTATTGTTCCCATTGCATAGGTGCTTGTTTGGATGTTACAGCTTTACAAATACCTTGGAAATTGTCACAAAGCCAAATGCGACACTTCCCTCATTTTTTCCTCATTGGTATTCCTTCATCAGAATGCCACAGCCAAGTTTAGATAACACAGCAGCTATATATCTTTAGATAAAAGATTCCTTTTTGCCACTGTCTGATTGCAGTGGTGAGAGAAAAGAAGCATTACTCTTCCCAGATTGTGACTGGAGTGGATGATTTGTTCAGATACGAACCAGAACTGCAGCAGAGCCAGAAACCACATCTATTTCTGTCTGAAATTAAGCAGATTTTGCCTGGGAAATGCAGTGTCATCAAAATAATGCCAAATAAAATTAGGCAGCTTCACCAAAATTTCATTTCAGATCCAGTCTTGACTACATTGCACTTATTCCTACTGCCCTGTCAAGTAACATACGTTTATGCTGTGCTCTTCCCCATCACAGCACTTGCCCAGAGAAACTGTGGATGCTCCATCCTTGGAAGAGTTCAAGGCCAGGCTGGACAAGGCCCTGAGAATCTTGATCTAATGGAAATCGTTCCTGCCCATGACAGGGGTGGACCAAGATGATCCCATCCAACCCAAACCATTCTGTGATTCTACAGATATTCTGTCTGGTTTGATTCCTCCAAACACCTCATAACACTCACGGTCAGGCTGTTGGCATTTTGTGGCAGACATCAAACCTTCAGCTGGTTTGGGACACCAAAATCACCACAGTGACACTTGAAACAACAATGCTGCCATGGGAGCAGCCATGGGAAGACAACACCAAGGCCAAACAAGAGAGAAGCTTACTGGTCACAGTGAACTGGGTGGAAGTCCTGCTTTCGTCAGCCAGGAAGGCAATCTCACCAGCATCTTCCATCTTACACTCCCGGATGGTCATGGTGTGCTGTTTGCCAGAGCGTGTGATGGAGATTCGGTCGCTGGGTTTCACTTCTTCTTTGTTTTTCAGCCACCGAATGTTCTGGCAGTCGTTGTCCAGCTCCACGCAGAAGGTGGCTGTGTCGTTGATGAAGACAGCAGTTTTCCGTGGAAGTTTTTTAATGATGTTCCCTTCAAATAACAAAATAATCACAGTCAGCAAATGAAAGATATCAAAAACTTTCGGCAACACTGGATCATCCAGACTCAAACAGGACTAGTCCACACCCAATCAAAACATTATAGGCACCATGCAGACACCTGAAAATAAATTCTAAGGCTCTGAGTCATGCAGAACAGATTCCAAGGACTCATTTTGGCCTTCAAAGCGAGAAAAGCAAATCTTTTTTGTCTGTGTCACTCAAGTTTCCTACCTATCATACAGAGTCTGCTGGGTAAACACAAGGTACATGGCCTTGCCAAGAACAGATTTGACAGCTTTCATTGCCCACATATGCTGGGAATTCAAATTAAAACTTTGCTAAAGTAGGTCAGTCTTAAGCCAGACAGGTCTCTCCTTTGCCTTTGGGATTTCACCTCCAAAGTTACCAGTAAGTTACATAACCAACATGGCAGACACCAGGCACCTGAATTAATGAGAAATACACTGAAAACCTCAGGTTTCTTCTTAGTGTCAGCATAGAAATTCACATTGAATGAATTTATGCCCTTTCCAAGTGACTGTGATTATCATCACTCACTAGGATAACCTCAAAGCTGTAAGATGTGACTATTCACAGGAAAGATTGGACAAGGCACCAGAGACCACCCCAAATGACCGATGGTGACCGGCTCCAGCTCCAGAGCAGTCCCTGCGAGGTGAAAGAGGCTTCACCAGGCAGATCACCCAGAGCTGTTCAATGTACAGCAGTGCTGAACTCCCTCATGAAGGAACAGATCAGGCACAGGTTCCACCACAAGATTCAAGACCTGATTCTCTGCTCATCCTCCTCCTTGACCTCTCTGCCCTCACCAGCGTCCTCATCCCACAGCCCTTTAGCTCTGGCCAAGCTCTCACACTGTCCTAACCCCACCTTGCTCTCTCCAATCCAAGGCACAAGGCTCCCCCAGGAAGGCTGTGCCTCCTTTTCCTCCAGAGAGCTCCACCTGGCTCAGTGTCACTCTCTTTGGGATGGAACATACCATTAGAGCACAAACAAGTGAAAAAATTACCAGCTTGTCCTACTGGGACCAAACACACTTACAGGGGTTGGCTGGTCCGTACCTAAGAGAAGGCGCAACAAAAAGATGCCAGTCTGAACTCTCCCATGTCCCCAGACTAAATCTTCCCCTCTGCATCAATCTCGGTGCACTCCCAGCTCTTTACTCATGGTACAAAAAGGGATTTGCACGAGGATGCACATCACCCAGCTGTCTTGGAGTACTTCATATATGAAGAACATCTTCTGCTTTCACTGGGAGTTTAATCAGGCTCCAAATGAGTCAGGACAAGGTTAATCCTGTAGCTGTGGCAGTCTCCAGTGCCTGCAGCTCTGGTGTCTGTGTCTACTCACTGAGAGACACCCACACCATACCCAGACTCAAGACACTTGGGCATGGGCATCCACTCTTTGTCCTTTCCTTGTTCCCTTTCCAAACTCCAGAAAACAGCTCCAGCCACCAGGGATCTGGAGAATGGATGTGTTTTCCAATCTAAACAATCCTGGTGCTGACTGCAGCCTGCACCACGCATCTGGCCACAAACCACAGCTGCTAAACCCACTTCCCGTTGTGGTCAGCACCACTCCCGGACAAGACTCACCACTGTGTTGGCTGGACACCGGACAAGATGTGTGTGACAGCGCCAGGGGACACATCTGATGCTTGGGGTCATGTTAAGGAAAGGCTACAGGGCCGGGCTACAGCTGCAGGAAGGCTCTTTCAGCATGGATTCCCACTGGGTGACATCTTGTACAACACAATCTGTCCTGCTGTGTGGCCCTGTGTCCAGACACACTCCGGCAGGAACCCCAGGGACCCCCTGACCACACTCTCACACCATAAGGGACTCTGCTCCCCTTCAGCGCACACACAGATGGGGTAAATGCCGCTCACAAGGTCGAGTGTGGAGTCCCACATGTGAATCTCACGCTTTCGGCCAGTCTGAAACACCGAGAGCCTTTCTTACCTTGGACAGACAGCTCTGCGATGGTCCTGCTGCCTTCCTTCATCTCACAGATGTACACAGCGTCGTCGTCCGTGGTGACGTTCTGCACGGTGAGCCGGCGGTAGGTGCCCTCCTCCTCGATGTTGTACTTCTTGCTCTGCTGGAGCTTGGTCTCCTCCTTGAACCAAGCTGTCTCTGTCCCAGGAACGGGAACTTCACACTGGAAGGTGGCAGATTCCTTCTCCCTCACTTCGAGGTCCTTCAGTTTTGCCTTGAAGGGTATGGAGGGCTCTTAAGAGGGTAAAAACAGAAAGGGGAAATAAGAGTTTATGATGAGAGTAGGCTTAGATGGGAATTTAGGAATAAATTCCTCACTGTGAAGATTGTGAGGCTCTGACACAAATTGCCCAGAGAACCTGTGGCTGCCCATCCCTAGAAAAGTCCAAGGCCAGGTTGGAGTAAAAGCCTTTCAAAGGAATCCTGCTAGAATTGGGTCAATAACAACCAAGCAGGTCTTGGGCAGCAATTTCAGGTGAGAGTGAGCAGCTGAGCTGGTCAGCTGGTGCAAGAACCAATGTTTTAGCAGTCTTGCAGCAGAAATAAACTCAGCAGAGTGATCTGAAAGGGCACAGAGAGATGAGAGGTGGCTGTGCACAGTCAGGTGTGGGAGAAAGCACGGAAGTAACTGGATGGATGGAATAACTCATGGAAGAGTTTTCTGTTGTCCCCACCAGTACCAAAGGCTCTGTATCAGCTTTTGTCAACCACAATAAAAGAAACAGAGAACAAGCCCCAGTCTCCCAAGTGCCTCTGCCCTTCTCCAGCAGTGGGGCTGCAGTGCTCTGGCTTAGGGCCAAACCCAAGCACAGATCAAACACACAAAGCAGCTGCATGACACTGAGGGAAGTCATTTTATGAACTGAACAATGTGGAATTCCAGCGACAGCTGCGCTGTGACATCACCCTGACACCCCAGCCCTAAAGTGGAGAAGGGGAGCTGGGCTGCAGAGGACAGCCGGCGGTCAGGGCCACGGGGCTGGTGCCACAGTCGTGTCACACACTTGGATTAGCCAGTGCTGCTACACTGCTCATGCTCCGTGAGAGATCATGCCTTGATAGGTACCTTTGCCTTCTAATAACGGCTGTGCCAGCTCCCAGATGGTTTTTGTGACTCCGTTCTGCCTCACCACCCTCACAGTAAAGAATTTCTTCCTAATATCTGATATAAACCTCCCCTCTTTCCATTTGAATAAGATACCAGGCTCTAAAGGCTTGACAGGACACCAATGCTGTGGACTACCCTGGTTGTTATCCTGAGGTTAGACCTGACTGGGAACCCATACAATATGTCCAGGAGCAGGAAGGCGACACTAACTCACCACATCAACTTGGTCATTTTAAAAAATAATGTTTTGCCTAAATACACCTCAGTTTAAGGCAAGTCAAATTCCTGCCTTGAAAAGCTTTCAGCTATGGTTACACAGAGGTGCCCTGCCCACACTCCAGATGGGGATTATCCTTTTTTCTTTCTTCCCTGATTTTTTTTTCAGGATTAGACGAGATATTATGAAGAAATTCTTTATTATGAGGGTGGTGAGGCTCTGGAACAGGTTGCCCAGAGAAGTTGTGGCTGCCTCTGGATCCCTGGAATTGCTCCAGGCCAGGTTGGATGGGGCTTGGAGCACCCTGGGATAGGGAAAGGTGTCCCTGCCCATGGCAAGGGGTTGGAAGGAAATGAGATTTAAGGTCCCTTCCAAGCCAAACCATTTTGGGATTCTGTGAGGCCAGGAAAGCTTTGACCAGAAGGTTGCAGCCCTCTGGCAGGAGGGAGGCTGGAGCTGACCCCGGGAACACACGGACCTGCACAAGGGCCAAAAAGAAACACAAGCTGCACCTGAGAAGCACACAAGTGCATTCCCATACTGGGAGCAGCTGGCCATATCATTAACCCCTCTCCCTTTACAGTCACTAAGCAGTACCTAAAGTGAGGGGGGGGGAAAAAAAAAAAAAAAAGCTGTTCTAGGAAAAAGCTCTCAAATGTTCAAGCACAGAAGGGCTGCTTGACTCGTACACGCTGCAGTAACAGCGCTGCTCTCCCAGCCAGGGAAAGGCAGTACAAGGCTGTCTTTGGCAGCCTGGGGTCACAGATATGCTCTGAAAACAACTCTGCTCTCGTCCTGCTGACATGTGCACAGGTGTTTTATCTCCCTCTGAATGGAGCTTCGAAGGGACAGCAGCTGATAAACTGAATCAAAGCCTGGGATGAACCCAGCCCAGTGCTTTTGGAGATGTGAGAGTGGTTCCAAAATCCACCAGCCTCCTCCTGCTGAGCATCTCTTCATGCTCTTTACGAGGTCTAGAATGTGCCTGGTCAGGCAGAGGGGGTTGATTTTGGTCAGGGGACTACAGAAGGACCACAGGTCTCCTGAGAGCAGACATCCCAAACCCTCTGGCCTATAACCAGCCCCTTGCCTAGGTCAGAGAGATGCAAATAAGATAAGAGGTAAAATAAGAGAGCTGCCAAAACCTGCCCACTGGGAAAAATGCGAGAGAGCCACAGCAGATCAAAACCCTGAGGGAGCACAGAGCAAGAGCAGCTCATGGAATTAGCAGGAAACTGCAAGAACTTAGATCAGAGATAAATTTTGCTGCTTATCCTGAGGAGATATTTCTCCAGAGTGATATAGGCTGTTTTGTTTGGACTACAGCAAGCAAACTGGCAATGAGATGATGTTATTTTTAAAAAGCAAGTCCTGCTAACACATATTTTGCTAAGAATAGGTGCAGCCTGCAAAGAAGCCAATGTTTTCTTAACCTTCTCAAGGCACATCTCTCCTCTGGACCTCACTTTTTCACTTGCCTACATTTCCTCTTTCTTATTGCTGGAATTCTCATATTTATTATTCCAGAGGCAAGTTTTCCCTCTGCCTAATGAAAATGATCCAGGAAAGGTAAGAATGTGGAAAATCCTCCCAGTAAGAGCTGGCTAAAGGTGGATGGACAACCTTCCACCACCTTGTGCCTTTGATCTTTCTGGTAACCGTGCTTTCCAAGTTTCCTTTCTACCTCCTCATTTCTCAGGTTGCAATTCTCTTTCAGGTCTCCAACATGACTGTCATGACAGTGACCACCCAAAATCACATCTGATCAGAGGGAGAATAAAGAGGCCTCAGCACCAGGGTGCTTTTCCCATCTCCATCCTGTTTGGCTTGTAACCTTTAACGTTCTCACCCAGTATCTGGTTACTTTATTCAGGGACTCCAGTGAACATTGCTTGGCCCAGGATGGAGACCTCAATTCTGTTCTCACCAACTTTACACATGGCCTGGGGAAATCTCCAAAGCCTTCAGAAAACCCAAGCTGGTTATTTATGTTCCTCCCATCCTCCCCACTCCTTGGTTTGTCAAAGGTTTATTCTTGGGAAGAACTTCCCAACTCCTTTTACAGGTCACATCTCAGTGTATGGATTGTGATTTTATCCCCATTCCAGACACATTTCTGAATCTAATCAAGCTTCAGTTTTTCTTATTTAGGAGAGCGACTGTCTGCCCTGTAGCCTCTCATCTGAAATTTAAGTCTGATTCACTAAATCTCATTTAGGAACAGCTCAAAAATCCCCGTTGTTTTTTTTTTTTCCAACTCAATGATCTTTAAGGCACAGGCTCACCAAAGTGTTGACAAATGTTGAGTCTCTGGGTCCTTAGGTCTCTAGGATCTAGACTGACAGAGTACAGGAGGCTTTCTATGGATGTCCCATCCCTGGAAGTGTTCAAGGCCAGGTTGGACAGGGCCCTGAGCAACCTGATCCAGTGAGTGGTATCCCTGCCCACTGCAGAGGGATGGAACCAGATGTCCTTTAAGGTCCCTCCGAGCCCAAACCATTCTGATTCTATGATTCTAAGGGTGGCTGCTTGGAGAATTCAACCTCTCCTACATGAGCGAAGAGAAGTTTGCATGGCAAGAGGATCTCCCTCCCTAAGCCTGACAGCAGATGAGCCAATGGCATCACCAGTGACATAAACAACAGAATTAAAGGCTTTTTTCACTGCTGCATCATTCTGACCTGTCTTGGGAGGGCTGAGAAGACTTCTGGTGACACAAAGGAGAGTCATTTATCAGGGCCTAATTATAACCAACACACGTAGATTTTCCATGGCAGCCTTGGCCTGGACAGAGAGCCAAACGTGGCGCAGCGTAACAACGAAACAATCCATAAACATTTCCACTTCAGCCTCCTGACTCACAGGCAGCTCTGGACTACAGACACGGATCAATACCCTTTTCCTGTGGTGTTTGCTCCCAGACTGGCTGCTTCCCATGCTGTCCCCACCTCCTTTGGAACAGGTTGCAGCCATGAGAACAATCAGATAAGCACGGGCAGAGCAGGGGGCGTTTGTTTTTGCAAGGTGTTGGGCAAGGAACTGAGTTGGATCCATCCTCAAAGTGATCACCCACCCAAGGGCCAGGATTGATCTTCAGCTCTGAGTCCCAACTCATGAGGTAATCACAGCTTTATGGAACAGGATAAATGCCCTTCCCAACACCACTCAGCACCTCCAAGGGACAGCAGTGGGTGAGACAAGCGTCAGTGAGTTCCACGGATCAGGTGTCACTGATGGACATGGGGACTGAGCCACTGATGGGAAAGACTCTGAGTGTAAAAGGAGAGGTCCAGAAAAGGGAAAACAGAAAATCAAATTAAAGCTGAGAGTCTTAATGATGAGTATGAAGCACAGATCACTCTTACTTATTGGGATTTCTAATTTACTTTGCTATCAGTGAAAAAACATCAATTTTACCACTTGAGTGGCAAAATCTTTTGTCTCTGACAGCTCATTTACAGGTGCTGCCTGAGTTAAAAACTGCCTGATGTCCCCTTGCCGAATGGGAGAGCAGCTGAAAAACTTCGAGCTTCCTGGATTGTTCAAGGCCAGGTCAGACGGGGCTTGGAGCAACCTGGTTTGGTGGAAGGTGTCCCCGCCCATGGCAGGAGGTTGGAATGAGATGATCTTTAAGATCTCTTCTAATCCAAACCATTCTGGGATTCTATAAAAACTGTGTCTCACACTTTTGTTGTCATTCTGAAGAACTTGGTCTGACCTTTACCAGTGTGGGGTGATCCTCTGAAGGCAAGTTTTTTACCACTGACTATGGCAAACAAAGGCATCCTGGATCTGGGAGGTTTTCTGGGAGCATTCAAGGAACACAGGCTATCCAGCAACTCAAACTGGGAAAAGGCTGGAGAGGCTGGCAAGAACAAGGCTGCTGGTGGGTCACTGTACAGGAAAACTGAGCTGGACTGTAATTAGAGTTGGAGTAGGTCCCCCAGGGGATCCAGGGCAGCCTGACACACTTGTCTTGTAGGGAGGGGTTTCCACTACCACTGCAAATGGCACGTCCGAGTAAACCCCGTGGTGAACACAAACCCAGATGTGATTAAAGCCTGGAGGGTGAGACAGAGCATTGGCAGTCACTGACCCAGAGCATGGGAATGGATCTCTTACATCACTATAAAACCAGGACTGACAGGAGCTTTAGGGGTCTGGTTCATCCCAGCTGCCCCACAACCAGCCAGCTCCACATCATCCACCCCTGCCTGGCACCTCTTTACCTCTCTTCCTATAAACCACCAGTGATGGGACTTTCTCCCCAGGTCATCTGTTTGAGTGCACAACCACCTTTCCACCTGGAGGGCTTTATCCACATCTAACCACACTCCCCTGCAGCAGTTTGGTGGCAGAAGTTTTGTTCAAGCCCCCACCCCAGTTCAGAGGTGTCTCCTCGCAGGCACGTGCACCCTGGTGACAAACACGAGCACCCACCTTTGACAGTGACGAGCACGGAGCTGTAGGTCTGTCCTGCCAGGTTGGAGGCCGTGCAGGTGTACAGCCCATTGTCTGTCTGCTTGCAGAAGAGGATCTTCAGCACAAAGTTCTCCTGGTCGTCCTCATAGATGACGTGCCGCCGGCCTTCCACAATGACCTCGTTGTCCTTCTTCCACACGATCACGGGCTTGGGCTCGCCCGTGACGTAGCAGCTCAGCTTGGCGTGCTTGCCCTCCGTCACGCTGCACGTGCGTGTCAGCGTCCCGAACGTGGCGTTGCGGGCCCCTTTGGTCAGTCCCGCCGCCCGCTCGTAGTCCCAGGACAGGCTGTAGCCAATGCCGGACAACCCCTCCACCGCGGAGTACGGCTGGGCAGAGGCCGAGTCCAGAGCCCCGTGGGAGATGTCCATCTTCCTGATCTCCTCCCGCCTCTTCTGCAGGTGGGACAGCAAGGAGGCCGTCTTGCCGCAGCCGGCGTCGAAGTTGCTGCTGCTGCCCGGGTTGGAGGACCCATGCGTTTCCACCACCAGCGCGGCCGAGGCACTGGCGGAGCCGATGAGGTTCTCTGCCCGGCAGGTGTAGGTGCCACTGTCCCCCAGCCGGGCACACTGGATAGTGAGAGCGTTCGACTCCCCGGCAGACTCAATCTGGAAGCGTCCGGCGTCTGCCTTGTTCCTCAGGTATCTCCCGTCCTTCTCCCAGTTCACCGAGAGGGGAGGGCTGCCCTGGACTTTGCATTTGAACATGGCGTCTTCTCCCAGGGTTACTTTGATGTTGGAAGGTTTCTGGATGAAGTAAGGGGCTGACTCCGTGACTGTGGTCTCCTCTCCCACTTTGATGCTGACAGCAGCAAAAGCCTCCCCGATGGTGTTCTTGGCCCGGCAGATGTACTGGCCGCTGTCGTCCAGGCTCAGGTCGTAGATGGTTAACCGATACAAATCCCCATCCTCTGTGGTTTTAAACCTTCCCCCAGACTGGACTGGAAGTTTATCCTTTTCCCAGCTCACCACTGGGATGGGGTTTCCAACAATCTGGCAGCTCAGGGTGGCGTCCTTCCCTACAGACACCATGAACGCCTTGGGCCGGGTCAGGAAGCGGGGGACTCCGCTGAGAGAGCTGTAATCCATCCTGGCTTCCGTCCTAGAGGGGGACAGAGAAAAGCATCAGGAGAGAGCAGAGCAGAGGCTGCAGCCAAAGAACCGCTGCACTCCTGTGGCACCAGGGTGTTTGTCACCTGGAACAGCCACGTTTTCAATGTCCTTCTCATTACAGTTGAGAAGGCCCTGGAATACTTTTGGTTTTGAAGATTTCTTATATTTGAGGCTAATAAACTGCTGAATAAAGTAGCTCACTTCCCCACAGGAGCCACTGAAAAAAACAGAACTCTTTGGGCTGCTGGCACAGAAGGAACATGATGGTCCCTTCCATCTGTGGCACTCAAAGTGACCTGCACTAGTGCTGTGTGACAGACAGGCTGGTTCTGCAACCACAGGGAAACCAACGGACACTCAATTCTGAGAGATGTGTCTGCCCATCAAGATATTTCCTCCATCATAGAATCACAGAATGGTTTGGGTTGGAAGGATCATCTCCTTCCAAACCCCTGCCATGGGCAGGGATACCTCCCACTATCCCAGGGTGATCCAAGCTCTGTCCAACCTGGCCTTGGACACTTCCAGGAATCCAGGGGCAGCCACAGCTTCTCTGGGCACCTTGTGCCAGGGCCTCACCATCCTCAGTAAAGAATTTCTTCCTAATATTCCATCTAAACCTGCTCTCTGTCAGCTTGAAGACATTTCTCCTTGTCCTATGGTCATCTCCTCTTTGTTTTATCTCTTTTTCTCTTCCTTGCCTATTTTTTAGCTGGGGTCTTTTTGGTTGGGTTTTTGTTTTAGTTTATTTTGGTGGGGTTTTGGTGGTTTTTTTGGTTGGTTGGGGTTTTTTTTGCTTTTATTGCCTTTTTTCCTTTGCTTCTACCATATGCTTCATTTCTCCTCTTGCCCTTTCTGGTCATCACCCATTCCTGAACCTTGTTCTCTGAACCACATTCACACAGACCTTACAATAAACCCCTCTCCTGTTAGGCTCAGCCTTTAGCAAGACACCCAGACATGCTTGTCATAACACTGATGATATTCCTCTTTCTTCCCAGTTTCTGCTCATCACAACCACTGAGACAGAGCTCCTGGGATGGTGGTGGCAGTGATTATCTGCAGTTTATGTACAGCCTCAGCCAGATGGTGCAGGGCCAGACACGGCTGCAGTGGGGATGCAGTTGGTGCACATGCATTGAAATGATGAGAAAATTGGGATTGTTAAACCTGGAAAAAGGAAGGGTTCGGGGTGACCTAAGTGCACCTTCCAGTGACTGAGGGAAGGCTACAGGAAAGATAGAAAGAAACTCATTACAAGGGTCTGGAGTGACAGGACAAGAAGGAATGACAGCAAACTGAAGGACAACAGGTCTGGATGAGATATCAGGAAGAAATTTTTCACTGTGAGGGTGGTGAGGCCCTGGCACAGGGTGCCCAGAGAAGCTGTGTCTGCCCCTGGATTCCTGGAAGTGTCCAAGGCCAGGTTGGACAGGGCTTGGAGCAAACTGGGGTAGTGGAAGTTGTCCCTGCCCATAACAGGGGGTTGTAAGGAGATGATCCTTAAGGTCCCTCCCAACCCAAACCATTCTGGAATTCTGTGATTACAACCACAGGAGTGCAAAGCCACATGAAGGAACTGCCAGAGGGAATGTTCCCAGCAATCCAGACAGTGCCAGCTTTCATCAAAAAAAAGCCCCACGTGGCTTAGGGCTCACAGGAGAGATGTTCCATCCCCTGCTTATTGCCAGCTGCCCTCAGAGGAAGCAACGAACTGCCCTGCAGCTGTTGGGTGATATGGGCCTGCCAAGGGGACGAGGCTTCAGCTGCCTTCAAAACTAAAGTTCATGGCACTCCTGGTGCCACTGTGCCCCCAGGAAGCCAAAAGCCATCAGTGGTGCTGATCTTTACAGAGTCCACCCATCCCTGTGCAGCTGGGGAGCGATCCAACAGTGACCGCTGCCTTCAGGGCCCCCCAAAGACCTCACAAACATTCCTTGTTCTTCACCACTCCTTACAGGGACTCCTGGATGTCCTGTCCCTTCTGCTGGACTGAGTCTACCTCTAATGCTCCAAGAGGCCTTTTCCATGGACTGGGTAGTACTTTGACAAGTCTAACACAGCTAAAAACCTGGTTCATGGTTAAACCCCGTTCACAGCAGGAAAATGGGCACCGGCTGACTCTCCCTGGGAGCAGGGTTAGCAAGGAAAGCTTCCCAGCTCCAAACCTCTCTGGAAGTCACAGAATCCCAGGATTATCTGGGTTGGAAGGGACCTTAAAGCTCATCTCATTCCAGCCCCCTGCCATGGGCAGGGATGTCACCCCCTAGACCAGCTTTTCCAAGATCTGAGTGCACCACTTCTCTTAGAGCTGTTTGATCTCTTTGGCCTCATCATGCCAGACCCCTCTGTCCTGGCAGCTCCTGTCTGAGCCATAGGAATGGTCCTGGGCCAGGTGAGCACATCCCTGCTTTTTCACCTTCAAAGTGCTGCACAAAGCCGAAGGAGAAGGGCTCAGGGTGCTGTAACTCAGAATGGAAATAAAACCCAGTCACTGAGACAGAAATATCCTTCTTAATCCTACCGCAGTTTGGCTTCCTGGCTGGCCACACATCCACCCACTCTCTCACCCAATGGCAGGTGCTCTCACCATCTCCCCTCCTGCTTCAGAAGAAATCAGTAGGAGCAGGCAAAACCCTGCTTTAATTTCTTAAATCACCATTTTCCCATCCTCCACCAGTTCCTGTTAGTGCATTTATGTTAATGTGCAAATCACCGATGGTATCAGAGAGTGAGGGTTGGATCAACCTGCTGCATGACCTTTGGAAAAATCACTTATTTTCCCAATTTCTTGGCTCCCCTCCCACTTCTTCATATCAAGGCAGGGATAGGCTAGCAAATAATTATGTGCACAGTGTATATATGCCAATGTAGTTGCTGAGGTAAATGACAAATTATGAATGAAAATTCATAACAGATTACCATTTCCATTCCATTTATGCTGCTGGGGATTGAAAAACACGAGTTCCCATTAAATCCATGTACTGGAAAAGGGTGGCACAAAAGTACAAAATGGTATTTTTTATGAGAGCTCAAGAAACTTTTGGACAACACTCTCAGGCACAACGTGGGATTCTTGGGGTTGACCTGAGCAAGGCCAGGAGTTCGACTCAATGATCTTTGTGGGTCCCTTTCAAATCAGGATATTCAGTGATTCTGTGATCATTATTGAAGATGGTATCACTTCAAACTTCACCTGGGTCACAGATCTAAGGCAAAACCAAGTGCAATCTTTCTACATGTAACAGGAAAAATACACCATGTCCTGGCCTATCCTGTGTCTCCCACGCCAAAGAACATGACAAGAAGCAATCAAAGACTTCTTCTTTTAGATGAGATCAATCCTTTCTAAACTAATTCCATTTGGGTTGCTTTTATTTCCTGGTATTGAGCAAATTTCATTATTCCACCAGAAATCTTTAGAAATCAAAGAAACAGGTTGCAAATATTAAACCTGGGAGGGGGAAAAAAGTAATGGGGAAAAGCCACTTTTAATAAATGCTAAGAGGATAAAGAATGAATGACTTTGCTAATGATGACAGTGCTAAGACCAGCTGACTTTCTGTTAAGTGGCCACCTTCAATACCAGTTGTAATGAACACACAGATCTGTTTTTCTCTTGGTCTCAAACTGGTCTAGAAATCCGTGAATTAGTTTGAACTTCTTTAGTCCCTCTTACTACCTCCAACCTCTGCCCTCAGCTGAGCTTCAAAATGCATTTTCCATAAACACTTGTGCAGCTGCAAGCAGAGGAGCTGCATGAATGGTCAGAAGGGGCAGATACGAGCCTGGGGCTTGAGCCACAGTACACTGAAGTCAGTGGAAATTTCCACTGAAGTCAATTGATTGGCAATCAGAGTCTTCTGCTTGTTTGGGGAAGGACCATTTCAATGTTCAGAAGGAGATGCTGAGGTTCCACTCAACTCTGGATCACCCAGCAGAACCATTCACTGCATTAACTACAAGTTAACAATCAAATCACAGATTTGGAGCTCATGTCCTAATATTTCCCAGCCATCAGCTTGAACTTCAGGCTTTGTGTCATCAAAGCACTTGGATTCACCTTCAGGAGGCACTGCCATGTCTCACCCTGCCTGGCTTCCTATTGTCTCTGACTGATGCATCACTGACTTATTTCCAGCTCCATAGTGTCAGAAAGAGCAGAAAAACAGAGTTGCTTCACTTCTCCATCAAACTGGGCTCTCCATAACGAGGAGAAGTGCCTGGAGCACTGAGGTGGCTACAGAGACACGAGAGGAGCTGTTGGGAACCAGCCAGGGACCTCTCAGCATCAGTGGCTTCCCTCGGCCCACCTGGGTGTTGTTCCCACCACCTGGGCCCCAGGACACGGATCCCTGCCTGGAGGAGAGCTCTGCTCTGCTGGAGCACGCTGAGGGCTCTCAAAGCCTGGCTCTCACAAGAGCAGGGATGCTGCTCACTTCCTAAAGTGCATCCTCCTCCCCCTGCCCTTCTGTGCTAAGCTGTGCCCAATAAACACAGCCAGAGGTCCCTCCCTGGGACCTCTGATCACCAGGAACAGTCAAAAAACAGGGAAGCTCCTGCACCAGATGCCTGTTGACTTTGCTCCTGAACCAAACTGGTGCAGCAAATCCATCCAAGGTGCTTTTTTCCAGTGGCCTCGAGGTCCAGCCTCCCTCTCCCATGGCTCCCAAACACTCATCCAGTGTTTTCAACTCACTTCTCCATCCAATACAAGATTCTGTGTCCACAGACCTTCCAGTGCAGGATGAAAACCCCACATCCCCCGCTCTTACCTACACCTCCAGCAGCTTTCAGCACGTGCCCTCACACCCCAAGGTTTTTACACCACTATGAATGGCCAGGATGCAGAAAAAGATCCAGGGATCAGTGAAAACAGTGCGTACTCATCATTATTTTAGATCTTTTTTTAACATGGAAAGACAAAACAGGGTTTATTCCTTGCTCTGCTGCTGGTTTGCTTTTATAATTATGAGAAAGACACTCCAGTTCTCGTATCTTTAGCCCTTGTCTGAAAAAAGGGGTGAAAAACTCGTTTTATGGGTGTTGAGAGGATGAAATCCAGTAAGAGGCATGAAATCCTAACCTGCAGCAAGGATGAGGCTGTGTAGGTATCTAACACATCTCACAGGTTAGACAGGCTGCACGAGATAAATTACATTTTGTAATTTCAAATGGCACAGAATGCACCACACTGGATTATGATGATAAATAGATTTAGGAGCCAGGAGAGGACAGACTTGTGAACATATTGAAAGGGCAAGGTTTAATATTTTTACTGTGTAACTTGTCAGTCAACTTATTCAATAATGAATCTGATTTAGATTATTTATATGTTTAAACTTGAAAAAAAAAACCCAATAACTCTGAAACTTCAAAAAAAACCCAATAGAAACTCCCTGCAAGTGCCAGGACAGCTCCCTTGGAAGCCACAGGACCAGCAACAAAGCATGAATAAAGCTAGTCAATGCAAATACCCTTTCCAATAAATCTCAGACGTTTGCCAGTGTCAGATTTCCCCATGTAATCCCTCTGTGATGAATCATTTGCAGCAGAGATCACGTTCCCATCTGGGGTATTTCTGAGCGTGCCGAAGGTAAACTGGCGGCACTTATAATTTCACCTGTGTCTTTATTCATTCGGATTTGCCCTGGTTTGTGTTTGGGGGAAGAGGCAGAACTGCACAGAGCTGTCAGATAATGCAAATAAATCCCTGCCCGGGAGCCTTGCAGCCATTCCAGGCCTCCTGCCCACTCCTGTCCCCACCACTGCCAGGCTCTGCCCAACTGCTTCCCATGGACAAGGGAACGGCTGCCTTGCAGTGGGAACAACCCCAGAGTTGTCCAGTTCCTGCTGGAGTGCTTGGAAGTGGAATTCATTGGGAGCTGGACAGCCCTGATGGTGGTGCCACAGAATTCCAGAATGGTTTGGGCTGGGAGGGACCTGAAAGATCACCCAGTTCCCACTCCCTGCCATGGGCAGGGACACCTCCCACTGTCCCAGGGTGCTCCCAGCCCCGTCCAACCTGGCCTTGGACACTTCCAGGGGCCCAGGGGCAGCCACAGCTTCTCTGGGCACCCTGTGCCAGGGCCTCCCCACCCTCACAGGGAAGAATTTCTTCCCAATATCCCATCTAACCCTGCCCTCTCTCAGTTTGAAGCCATTCCCCCTATTGTTGTCACTCCATCCCTTGTCCCCAGTCCCTCTCCAGCTCTCCTGGAGCTCCTTTAGGCACTGGAAGAGGCTCTGGGGAGACCTTCTCTCCTCCAGGCTGGACACCCTCAGCTCTCCCAGCCCAGTCCCATCCCAGCCTCCTGGGATTCACTGTGCTGTGCTGGTGATGGGTTGGTTTCACATTGATTCATCAATGCTGATCTGCATCTGGAAAACCTTCAACAACCTCTGAGAAGTCAGAGGTCCCCCCATGGCAATTTGTCCCCCAAGCTGTCAGCAGCCTGTGACGAAGCTCTCTGTGTGAGAGAGGACGGGGGTAACAGGTTGTTCTCTGTCCAAGCCTTTCCATTCAAGGATCAGAAAGAGAATCCTGCCCACCAGGACTCAGGGCAAAGAGCAAAAACACCGTGCAATCCATCCCATAAAACATTCCTGAGACAAAGTAGCACAACTGCAAAATTGGAGACTTTGGGGACATAATTAAACCTAAGGGATCACCAAGGTCCAAACACAGATCTGAAGCACAGAGTTTCTCTCAACACCACATTAAGGCCCATCATGTCCATGTTTGCTCATTTCCTCAATCCTCTTTTTCCCTTTCTTTGCCCAAGCCAAAAATATATTGATTTCAGGTATTTTTCATGCCTTTGCAGTTTATGTTTCCTGAACTTCCTCTGCAATGCCAAATTCTAATCCTCTCACTCCTTTTCCTGACAGGAAAGGCAGCATTTACAGGGAACCTCCTGTCTCTGGATCCTGAGCTTTCAAAGAACGTCACTGAAACAGAAGCTCCAGATAAAAATCAAGGCAGCACGGATATTACTGTAGTTTACATGACTTATCTGCTTGTATTGTTCCATCTAAAAACACCAGGAAATGGAATCTGTGGGCAGGAAGGGAAGTCGATGACTTGTCAAATGAGAAGTCTGGGTTTCCTTTGATGTTTAAAATTCTGCTGAGGGAAAACAGCGGCAACCCGGCTGCCCTGGCGCTTCCAGCAGCCTCCCAGGGAATGGACAACTTTGGAATAGCACAAGTGTTCGGTGTCAGCTGCGGGCTGGGTGACATCAGCCGGGCCCTGCTGGGTGCCTGAGAGCCGTCACACCAGACAGGGAGCTCTGAGGGTGAAATGCACACCAGCACACCCTGTGCTCCCTGCCCACTGCACCCCTAAATCGGGGCTCAGCGCGGATCCGCGCCAGAGCTCTAATCCAGGGGGGCAGGGTTTATCCCATTCCGCCGGAGCAGGAACGGTATCTGCGGCTGAGGAGCTGCGCTCAGGGCTTAGCTTGGGCTACTCTGAATTCCTCTGCAGTGAGGGAGAAGCGATTTTGGCATGTCCAAAGGTCACTGGATGAGCAGATGGGAGAGGTTTCTGTGGTGGTTCAGTCACTGGAGATGTCGGATGCAGAGAATCTGCAGCACACGAAGCTTTTTGCAAGGAGCTTCTAACTCGACCCAGAGTAAGGCTTGTCTGCATTCCCTCCCATCCACTGCCTCCATCCCATGCCAGAATCCACGGGAGATGCTGAGGGAAAGTTCATGGCAGGTCAGGGCATTAAACATGGTGAGCAGCCCTCAGGGAAAAGGAGAAGCTGAAGACAATCCTGACCTTCAGGGCAGGGCTAAATATGCACCAAGTGCTTCAGGAGGGACCTGAATCACCTCATGCTCCCACTGTTAATCCCTTACCAATAACCTGGATGTTTCCAATGACTGGCAGCAAACAAGGCTTCAACCATTTAGAGAATTCCGAATTCCGACAAGGAGCAAGAACAAATCACGTGGTTTGTGCAGGTTACTGGGCAAGAGGGTCAGGTACCTTCCAGCCACATCAGCAGCACACATTCGTAAAAACCATCAGAGATCCAAGCCATTTGATTATTCATATCATTAAATTACTTATCTTTCCTCTCTACAGAGACAGATCTATCTTAAAAAGCTCATCCTGCTTCTAACTACATGGCCAACAACCACTTTCAATCAACACACCAAGAGCTCCAAGAAACTCCATGCAGGGGAGGGATTTCATCCTCCTTGGGTTTTACTGCAACATGGGGACTTCACATTCCACCCTTGATGGAGCTCCAAAACCATCCCTGAAACTTCCAGAGGCCTAAAACTGCACAGAGCAGCCCCTCAAGACCCCATGGCAGCATCTTTTCCTTCTATTTTTCTGAGCCTCCCGAGGCTGCTCTGGCAATAGGAAAAGGCCAAAGCACCAGGGAGGTCTGGGGCACACTGTGATTTCAGTCCTCTTATGTGGGGCTGAGAATAAAGGAGACAAACGGAGAGGAAAGACACAAATTCTGGGGTTTCCACCCAGGGGACAGAAAAGGAGCAGTGTAAATCTAGAAATTCCATCACAAATTTCACCCAACTGGATTTTGCTTTACACACAACCCCGGAGAGGAGCATCTGTGGCAGAATCCCAGAAAAAACAGACTTGCAAAGCTAGAACTGCTCCTGTTTTAGTGCATGTGATTTCCTACACGAGGGAGTTGTGGGATCACAGCTCCCATATGGACAAAGAATTCCCGTGGTGACAATCAGCCGCGGCTCCGACCCGAGCCCTTGTATTTTAACAAGTGGACGTCATTGTCATTGCAGTCACTCCACCCCATTGAGCTGTAGGGCCCAAAATAGCCTCAGCTGTTGAGCTCCATCTCTCCCCATCTCCCCTCAGAGCCATTTGGAGAAATGGGAGGAGGGTGGGGGTTGCAGAGTGAATCTGTATTGACACCGGAGAGCAGCTCAGAGGGAAAAAAATCCTGGCTGAAGAGAAAAGCTGCACTGAGATTATGCCCTGGAAATAAAACCTTTCGAAACGTTCCTTTCTGCCACCTCTCCATATGTTTTCCAGAATCTCCATGCCCAGTGCTGTCTCAAATCTGGGGACAAAATGTCTCAAGCTGAGTCAACAGCTCTAAACCTGGTTTTCTTCACTTTTCTTCACTCCTCTGGAGGCCAATCTTTGCCTCCAAATTAGAAGTAATTAATCAGAACAATCCCCGTTTGGCCCAGAGCAAAAGAAGGATGGATTTGCTACCTGCACCTTCAGTTGCATCCCCAAATACGTTTCACAAGGCAAAATATCCTCCAGCCTGGCACAGAAACAACCTCACCCCTCCCTCAGCTACCAACCTTCTCCATTTCCTGCTGGACATCAGCAGCCCCAAATCCACCTGTCCTTGGCTGAAAGTTTCGGTCTTACCTGGAGTCTTGTCTGAGTCTGAGGAGGCCAAAGCTCTGGGCAGGGCAAGAAAAAGCCGATTCCTACTGAGATGAAAGGAGGGGGAAGAGGGAAGAGGGGAACAGAGGACATGGGGACACCATTCTGGCTTGGGTTCCCCCCCCCTTTCCCCTCCAGGGAAATAAAACAGAAACCCCAGCGAGGGCAGGGACGTGCGGCAGGAGGTCCCCCCAAGTCCCCCGGCGGTGGCTCTGCTGCCCAGGGTTAGGCTGTGCCACCCCTCCTCCCCACCCTCCTCTGGGTTGTCCTCCTGCAGTCAAATCGCTGACGTGCTTTGCTTTCCCTCCGCAGCCCAGCTCCAAAATAGCTCCGGGTGTCATTTACCGGGGAGATTAAATTTCCTGCGGGACAGAGGCGAAAGGGCAGCGATTTAGGGACTCGCTGGGATGGCCCAGCAACAGGAGGGGGCAAAAACCCCATCAGAAGTGTGAGTTTGGGTGGTGTGGAGGACAGGGTGGGTCAGAACCATTCCTCAAGAGTCCATCCCAAAGCCAAGTGCTAAATGAGACGTGAGGACTTGGGAACGGGCGGCTGCCGACTTATCAGCGTCCCACAGTGAACAGGAATTCTTTTCCAAAGGCATCAGATCAATAGTAGGTTTATTTATAACCTCCCAGGCAGGAGCTGCTACAATGGCAAATCAACAGCAAGTTAATAATCCCAAATGTGTCCCTGGCCCTTAACCTTACATATATATATATATATATATATATATATATATATATATATATATAGGTTATATATTTCCCCACCTTTTTGCCTCGTGAATATGAACTGTATGCAAAAACCACCTGAGCTGCAAATTCATCCCAATTCAGAGGCTCAAGATCATAATTTCTATATTTACTAGTAAAATATTTTTTAAACTATTTCCTGAAAACGGGGTTCATGCCAACTCTCATTAGCAATTGGAGTATTTTAAATTTAAAACTAATTTCTGCTAATGGTCAAAGAGCTACAACAGAGCCCAGCAGGCTCTCCTCCACAACCACTTCAGCTCTGTGCAAATATCAGGAGTGAACTGCAAGATACACTTATTTTTGGCAGTAAACAAAGCAGATAAGGTGCTGCATAGTCCAAGGCTCTGAAGACATGGTGGTAGGTTGTGCTAAATCACTTTTCAGGGC
This sequence comes from Orthonyx spaldingii, assembly GCA_013397795.1. NCBI lineage: Eukaryota > Metazoa > Chordata > Aves > Passeriformes > Orthonychidae > Orthonyx > Orthonyx spaldingii. The sequence continues at coordinate 1,102,218 of VZTJ01006073.1, forward strand.
ACAAAACCACCACCAGGGAAGCAGAAGGGAGTTTTAGCTGGGATTTTGAAAGCAGAGCTTGAAGAGTCATAGAATTCCAGAATAGTTTGGGTTGGAAGGGACCTTAAAAATCCTCTTGTTTTATCCTCCAGGAAGTGTCCAAGGCCAGGCTGGACGGGGCTTGGAGCAACCTGGGATAGTGGAAATTGTCCCTGCCCATGGCAGGGGGTGGAACGAGATGAGCTTTAAGGTCCCTTCCAACCCAAACTGTTCTGTGAATCTGTTACCCAGAGCGGACCAAAATTAATAACAAAATCATAGGATTGAGGAGAAAAAAAATGTAAGGTGTCACCTCAACTCCCTGTGCATGGGCTGAGGGACTTTATCCAATATTTAGCTCTGTGAAAAACTCATCTCCTCTTTTGAAGTCCCTGCCCACTGTGCTCGTTCTTCCTTCTTCCTGAAGCTGGTTTAAAGTTTTAGCTGCAGGACTTACAGAGACTTCCCAAAGACTCAGGAATGTGCCCAGGGTGTGTTGGTAACAGCTCTCAGCACATCTTTAGATCAGCAGGATTTGATTTCTGAACAGGATCATTTGTGCTGTTCCACAAACTGGACACCAACAGACTTTGAGGTCTATCCCCAAGCCCTAACTTGGAATAAACCAGTGTCCATTTGGAGCAAACCAAAGCAAATTTACTGTTCCCCAGCCCACGAAGACATCACTGTGCTTACATTTCCCTGCACTGTGCAATTGCCAGAGGAACGAGGTGGATTCTTATGGGATTTCATGAGCAGTGCCTTTCCTTGAACATCTTGGTGACTCTGAGGAAGATCTCAGAGACTTTGCAATCTCCACCTTTTCTGTTGGTAAGGGACCACCTGTAGGTACTGGAATTGCAAAGTGACTTCACCACTGCCCTGGGCTTGGCAACACTTCCAGGGAAGAAATTTTCCCTGATATCCAATCTAAACCTTTCCTGGCACAACCTGAGGTTGTTTCCTCTCATGTTGTCCCTTGTCTTCTGGGAGCACAGCTCGACCTCCCCTGGCTGCACCCTCCTTTCAAGGAGTTGTGAAGAGTGAGAAGGTCATTCCTGAGTTTTCTTTTCTCCAGGCTTTTTTTACCCTAATTCTCCTGATATGAGGTGGATCCTGAGATACGCCTAAAGGTCTCTAAAAATTAAAAAAAGATAAATACCTCCAGTACCAAGGAGTTATGAACATCCTTAGGAACTACGGCGTGTCACGGGTTTAAAACAAAGGAGCATCTATAAATGGTGAGCTAATAAAAGTTACAATTTATAGAGAGAATGGTGAAAGGCTTGAAAAAAACCTGAATTTGTATGAAGACAAATAAAATGGCATCAAGCAAACACTAATCCCTGTCTCTTTGAAAGAAAAACTGAGAGCTTTTCCACAAGAGTGTTTTCTCCCTACAAAAAAAAAAAAAAAAA